>VWZN01018084.1:745353-776179 GCA_013396955.1 Regulus satrapa | reverse complement strand
AAAAAAAAAGAAAAAAGAAAAAAAAAGGGAAAGAAAAAGATAAACAGAAGAAAGAAAAATAAGAATCAACTAACCTTCATGAAAATCCACAAGGTTTGGGGATGATATATATATTTTACTCTGTGTTGATTACCCTCAGCCAACAGGGGCTGGCTGTAATAAACACGTACTGGTTTGGACGTAGTCATTGCTTCATGACTTAGTTAAAAATAGAGAATTACCAGAAACCCCAGAAGTTCTGATTGCAACAAGAGCAACGCTGCTTTTTGCTAACCTCCACCCATCCCTAACACTTGCATGTTTTCCTCTGTCCCGCAGCCAGTTTAGCCACCTCTTGCAGACAGATGATGGCCACCAGGCTCTCTGAAGGTTATCATGTGTTAAGCCCTACCCCACTCAGCTGATTTCCTCGCAGAAGCATTAGGAAGATTGGCCAGAGGATTTAAGAGCCAAAATTCATGCCCCAAGAAAGGCAAAATGCTGCAGTTATAGTCTGGTTTATAAGATTTAGTCAAATATTTATAGAGACTTTACTTGCACTTTCAAGGCATTTCACTGCCCGGAGTTCAATAAACATCTTAAGCTGAATAGTACATCTAGGTGTCATTTCACCAAAAACAGAATGATCCACTGTTTTCTTGTACTTGTATCTTAGTTCCCTCTGTGAAATGGAAAGGAAATTACTTAAGCATGGGGCAGAAGAGTTCAAGCCTGGTTTTGCAATGCCTCCTCTTACAAGCAGTCCCTGTGAGATTACTTGGAAGAATAAAGGCTGCATTCTTCCTGTCTGTAGAGCACATCAGGAAGCTGAAGCCAAGAGTTTTTTCTTACTGAAGAAAATCAGACTGTGGTCTGTGCCCTGAGACATGGTGAGAAATGGGGAGGTGCCTGCCAGAGCTCCCCTGTTTTCTACATGGCCGTTACCCTGGCACAGATTAGGTAAACATATTTGGGTCTTTACCTCTACCCAGCTGGGAGTAATCCAAGGTCTAGGTTGTCACTTCCAGGACAGATGGAGTCAACTATTTGTCCTTCTCATAACTCTTTAGTGTGTGAAATAGTTTTTCTTGTACCCATATGTCTGCTGTACATACATGTGTATTTCTACCTCTGGGACCTCTCTCACACTAGAGAAACCCCTCCAAATTTTTATTGCATGATGTCCAAGTTACCTCACCTTTAAGCTACCTGATAGCATCATGTTTCCCAGTACAAATGAAGGGGGCACTCAGAATTAGCAGTTACAAGGCTGTGAACACAAAAGAGGTCTCTCCGTGTGTCTGTCCATCCCTGTCTCACAGGCTCAGGCTCTGTAATTGCCAGTCACAGACTCCAGGAGAAAGATTTCTAAGACTGTTGGTGGCTTTGGTACTGTTTTTATTATATAATAAAACTCCACAATAATATGTATCCAAAACGCACCATTCTGTTAATTGAACTTGTTTCCCCCTCAGATGTTTTTTTCCAAGATCCTATTTAGAGAGGCAAAGATAAAAGTAAAAAAATCTGAGCAGCAAATCTGTTTCATGTTTTCCTCTCTCTTTGAGATGCCATCAGTAATTGCAGACAGAACTAACAAAATCATTCATTGAGAGCTGCTGAAAAGGCTGTGGTAAGAAAGAGAAGACAAGTAAATGCATGTGGCGGCCCCATCTTTTCCAGGCTGCACTAGGATCCCAGGGAAGTGTTGCATGCTGTGTGATTCTTTCTGTGTCTTCCTTACCCTCTCCTAAAGGTAGATATAAAAGAGGATTAACTGAAAAAGCACTTGGTGTCGTCTTGCTCAGCCACCAATCTAAGCAAAGATTTATCAAGAGATCAGCCTAGTCTGTGGTGCAGCAAAGATTAGTCAGGCTTTAAAATAAAACTGCTCGGAAAAAAAAAAAAAGTTCTCTAAAAATAAATTGTCGTGCTTTTATCCATGAATAGGTACAAGGACTACAAATAGACACCAATGCTTAAAACAACATGGAATCACAATCATAGAGGAAAGAAATAGCTGTCTTGTTTTGAGATATGATAAATAGGAATTGTAATAGCTCTGCACTAGATGGGGTGTGGTATCCCGGGTTTTTCAAGAAATCAGGAATATGGAATAATTTTAAATTACTAAATGGCATCATGCTATTAAAGAAGCACATGTACAGACCTGTCAGTTGGAATCTTCTTGCTAATGAACATCACTGAAATTCTTAGTGCTTAAAAAAGCCTTGTTATTTGAAAAGTGACAGGATGCTTTAGATCTCAAACCACCCAGACACCACTGTTAGGGACTTAGCACATCAAACCTGGTTCACAGGGAGCAGCATGACTCCTCTTCCCAGCATAAACTGTAAAACATATTCACTGTCTGAGGCAGACTGATAATTAGTAAGAGATTAAATGCAATCAAGTAATCAAGGCCCTTTGATCATAGAGGCGAAGAGTGGCTTGTGTTGGAAGGGATTTTAAAGATCATCTCATTCCAATCCCCCTGACACGGGCAGGGAAGCCATTTGCTAGATCAAGTTGCTCAAGGTTCCATCCATCCTGGCCTTTAGCACTTCGAGGGATAGGGAATCCACAACTTCTCTGGGCAACCTGTTCCAGTGTCTCACCATCCTCACAGTAAGAAGTGTCTTCCTAACATCTAATCTAAATCTCTCCTCCACTCCCCCTTGTCCTTTCACTATCTGCCTGTGTATTAAGTCCCTCTCCATCTCTGAGTGGATTTTGTTTAAACTAGAGGGTTAGCAAAGAGCACCCCCAGACTTCACAGTTTACTTCTGCTGAGTAGAAACTTTCATAACACCTAACCTTAGCTTCCCCACTAAACATTAAGGTTTTTTCATTCAATCTATTACAGCCAAAGATAAAAAACAGTTTCTTTCCCATAGAAATCCTGTTCCTTGAGGGAATGCTTTTCTCATCCCCACTTGGTGTTACATCTTAATTTAAATACTGAATTTTTTATTGTAAGAGTTGCCTTTGTTATATGAAAGCTCTCAAGGGATGCAGTACTACCGCAGAGTAAAACTGATTTTTGTTCTGATCATAATAAAGCTATCAATCACGTGGGTTTATAATATGGTATTTTCATGATGGTTTGCTATATTCAGCATAACCTTTTTCCATTTCACCAGCAGGTTAGACTTAAGGTCTCTCTTGTGGGACATTTCAAAAAGAGCACTTGTCTGCTGAGAGCTCTACCTTTTAATATCTCTTCAGAGAGCCTACTTTAACTCCCAGCTCACAACTGGAAGTTATTTTGCTTCTTACTGAAAGGTGTCAAGGTGTCTTTGGTGTCTGGGCTCATGGAGCTCTGTTACAGTGTTTATGTGTCTTTTGTTCCAAATGAGGTTACAGTCGGTGTTCTGCACTTCACTGTATGCTTTCAAAATCACTGACTTCTCTCTGGAGAGAGAAAAATTAAAAGTGAAGAACTTTGTCAGATGGGATGAATCACACTGTTCAGTGGGTCAGGAAGTGTTCTGCATGCTCAACTAAGGGAGTGCTGTCACTAGGACAGTAAGGCAAATGATGCTGTTCTCTTCCTAGAAAAATCTTACTTTATTTGTCTTTCTGCTTTATAATAATATGGTGGCATTTTGAGAAGAGTCTTGTGTTGAAACATGATGATTTTCATTGTGAAGAGGGTGGTAGAGTCTAATTGATTTAAGCTTTTGCAAATTGAGGTGGCATATCCTGACTTTCTTAGAAGTTTTGTTTTTGTTATTCCGCTTAACCACAAATGGGATTTAATTTGCTAGACTATCTTAGTTTCCTCTTTGTTTTCCCTCTGTAAAGACATAATTTTGGAAGTATAATTAGAACTAAATAAGAGTTTAGTACATTGTCTGGATTAAAGCACCCTGGCTTTTGATGAAAACTGTCTAGAATTCTACAATAGAAGGACAGTGATTTATTAAGTCTGGGCTAAAACATGAGAGGAGAATGTTTAGGTGATTATCCTTGGCAGCTAAGTAATCTAATTGAGGAAACAGCAAAATTCTGCATTGTTGATCACTTTAGTTTT
The DNA here is from genome assembly GCA_013396955.1 of Regulus satrapa. NCBI lineage: Eukaryota > Metazoa > Chordata > Aves > Passeriformes > Regulidae > Regulus > Regulus satrapa. Next base: position 772,164 of record VWZN01018084.1, on the reverse strand, counting down.
AATGCTTTGTAATTCTCTGAAGCTGAGTGGCATAACAAAATTTAAATAGAGAGAATAAAGCCTGTGGTAACTGTGGCCTGAGAGTGCTTTAATTTTCATTTAATATGCATTGTTACAATCCCAGGAGTGAATCCAGTGAACTGATAGTCCACGTTCTCACTACAGATCTCGTTTGACTCCAGGATGAATCTCTGATGCCAGCCTAAGGAGAATTAGGCTTAGCAAAATCAGACTTCTCTAACATTGGTGTAAGAAAACTGAGGGTCAGGTAATTTTTCTAAGGTCAATATTTTTAAACATTTTACTCCCCATGAGAGAAATTTAAATTTTGAGAGAATTTTGTATGGCAAATGCCTATGTATTATTGTCCTTGTAGCATAGTTCCTGCAAATAATTTCTGTTTTTTGTTGGGGTGGCTGGGATTAAGCAACAGGAAACAGAAGGCACTGCATGGGTTGTTATGGAATAAAGTTACTAAGAAGTACATCAAGGTTTGCACTAGCTTCTCAGTATTCTGTCTAGGATTCTGCTTTGGAAGAAAAAACCTAGAGAAGGGCACATCTAGACAATTCTGCAAATTAAGGTTGTATTGACACTTGCACACTTGCTGACCTTGCATGATCTTCCCATGTTGTTGATCTTTGATATATAAGGAAAATTAGACCCAATATTAACTTTATAAAATTAATGTTACCTAGAACTGCTGTGTCAATTCCAGAGACAGAAGAAGGTGAAAAAATATAAAGTTGTTATAAAGAAACATCAGAAATTCTCACCAGCATACATTGATAAAGATTTTCTGTACAAGCGTTTAATATCTCTTTTGCCTCTCAAGGCAAAAGGTGGGTAGCATAAAACATTTTGGATACAAATTTGCAGAGATCATACCTGTGCTTGAAATGAGTAAGATGTACTTCATGGTGATTTGCTTTCTGGAAGACTGCTGGGAGGAAGAGGAAGGTAAACAAAAAAACCACACTGGCTTTTAGTTTGTACAGCTAGAATCATGAAGGGATGCTATGCAAGGATTTTGAATGTTGTAGTGGTCCGTAATTGGACAATAGTCTGGGGCGGGCCCTGGGCTAGGTAGGGACTACTGAAACAGGTAACTTTCTACTGGTAACTGGTCTACTACCACCAGCCCAAAATGAAGACTGCTCCTGTGCTTTCTCCTGGGTTCCTCTTCTGGGGCTGTTATTTGTGTCATTTTCAGGCTGATGAGATTGTCTATGAGAAGAAAGTGGCAGAAGCCTTGAGGCTCTGCTGTGAGTGTCGGCATTTGGTGTGGCACTGGCCGGTTTGAGTCATTGCACTGATGGGGTCTGGCCTTGTTCCCCTGTGTGTGTGCTGCTGGCCTCCTCTGCCAGGGAACAACTTCTCCCTGCACCCCTTCCGTCAGACTTCCGTGCTGAAGCTAAAGTAAAACAGCAATGGAGCCACTGTAATTCTGTAGTGGCCTCAAACTTGTTTCAGCATCGTAACGATGCTGTTGTGGGAAGCATTCCATTCATTTGCTGGGCTGGCAGGTGAAGGAAGGTACAGGGAAGTTTGGCGAATTACCAGACAAACAGTGAACCCATGACAGAGTCAAGGACAAGTCTAAAGGAGTTATAACTCTTCAAAACTCTAGTGAATTAATTAATCATTAACTGGCTTATCTCCACTATTGCCATTTAACTTTTCCTCAGATGGCTTATTCCATTTAACTTTTTCCTCAGATGTGCCAAATTGTCCTTATAGTTGCCAATGGCACTGATTTAATTTCACAGCAGAGGAAAAACACTTGATAAAAGAATGGTAGTGTATACCTGTGTCTATTAGCAGCTGTTGTAACTCCTTTAAGGCAGTTGGTGATGCCTATAAAGAGCTGTCTTCTGTTAGGCTTTTGAAAGAGTTTCCAGGTGTCATAAAATTCCTGCCTGTTTCTAGTCCAAGATCAGCCTTCCTATCAAGTCTGCTGCACAGTCTGTTTCTGGATGGTTGACATTTTTTCACAGGGTTCATCAGTTGTGAGATTTTCTGTGGTTTTTTTGGTTGTGGTGGTTTTTTTTTGTTGTTTGTTTTTTGTTTTTCTTTTCCTTTGGCTAGATTTAAAAAGGCTGGGCCGATGAGCAGAGGTGCCAGCAAGCTTAAAGGAAAGAGGATATGATCAGGAATGCAAATCTGCTTTATTCCCATAGCCATTTTAGTTGTGCCTTTAAAACATGTTTGTGTAGAACATGGAACTGAGATATTTTTTCTGGACTTACTGTTATGTGGTTTTCAAACTTACAAAAAAAAAAAGCATATGTATATGTATATGTATATGTATATGTATATGTATATGTATATGTATATGTATATGTATATGTATATGTATATGTGTATATATATGTATATCTATATGTGTGTTTTTTTCCAGATTCTCATGAATTTAGAACTTTTTAATGAAAAAGAAACAAACAAGTGCAGAAATCCTGTTTGTTTTTTAAACCCAGTCTGGGAAATCTAGAAAGAAAGACTATATCAGCAAAAAGCTATGGTGAAAAATATTTCTGAAGGCAAATGTTTGGAATAACCTGCACAATACATGTGTAACAGATCAATAGGATTTTTTCAGTGTTTGTAGCCTCCTCTTGTTCTGTTTGCAAGAATGCTTCCTGAAACAAGGGGACTGATGGTTCTTTTGAGTTTATTTCAGCTCGCGTTAATACTGCATGCTTTAAAATTAAATCTGCTTCTTCATTTGAAGTTAAGATATACATTCCCAAAAAGCCAGAAAGTATTTAGCTTAAGGAAATAATTAGTTATTTGTTTGACAGTATTGTATGGAATCTTTTTTCCCCTAAGACATTGAACACTATTTTCAGTATCCCCAAAAGGATTTTGTATAGCAAATTATTTCCATGCTTCAGTAACAAAAGTTCAGAGATGGAAATATTCTTTGATGGCATTGTACACCCTAATTGCTGGCGTAAAATAAAAGGCTTCAAGCTCCCCTCTACAGCATGTCAATGCTGAATGATTCTGCTTTTTTATTGCTTGAAATCTTCATATCTGAGCTAGAGAAAACTGAGCTGGGGAGTGCAGTGTAAGTCTTTGGAAGATGTGTCACACGGAGGAAAAGTATGGATTAGCATCTATGAGATAGTAGGGAATAACTATACTAGACAGGTGCTACTACCAGTTTAGTCAGTCTACCTTTTTAGACAGACATGTAATGAATGAAATTTATAGCTACAAAAGCAGGAATGAGATAGCTCCTTCTTCCTACTCAGGTGAATCTTTCCTAGCATGTAGCTCAGTATTTTCAGAGCCCAGAGCCCACATCCTCCTATCAGGCAGCCCTGAGGTTTGAGTACTTTCTCTGAAAATAGATAAAAGAAATAGGAATCTCCCATTAACTTTAGTTTGTTTTAGCTCAGGCTTAAAAATATGGATTCTTAGAAGAACAGCAGAGATCTGCGTTCTGTTTCAACTTGTCTAACTTTACCAAACCTCTCGTGTTAGAGCCCTGCTGCTCTAGATGATTGTGCATTTCTGGAGAACTGTATCCAAGGGAAACGGGTTAGGGAAATGCACCTGTAGGAGGGCGCACGCTGAGCTGCCTTCTACACCTGGTCATCTCAGTTGGCTGGCAGAATAATGGGGGCCTTCATTCTAGTTCCTTTCTGCTTACTTTGAGGAAGCTACTGCTTGAAAAATTAAGACCTTGGCTAACAAAAGCTATACATTTTTCATCAAAATATATTTTGATCACTGTCATGCAGCTGCCTCAGAAGGCAAATCAACCACTGTCTGGGTAATGCAGTGCCATGATGGGGCTTAGAGGGGCCTAGCCCATCCTAGCCAAGGATGGCATAATCTGAATCTCTTATACTCCTGTAATGTTTTAAAATATATCAAATGCCCTAAATCTCATATCATTTTTGTGACAATCATCATCAATATTAATTCTGATTATTGTGGTATTCAGTTACTTTTCCTGTCTGTACCCTTTTTGCTGCCTGTGGAAAAGGGGTTCTGAGGCATCTGCTAAAAAGGGATGCATCCATTGATAGCTGAATGACCTTTAAGGCAGTTTGGATCTGGCTGAGTAACCAGACAGGCTCCTTTTCTAAAACCTTTGACATTATAACTTCAGGCAAGCACGTGAGACCATGACACCGTGTCTTATGTACAGGCCCTAGCATTAGGGAGCTGCACATAGCTCACAGCTCAGGAACCTGAGTCTCTACCTGCTGAGTTCAGTCTGTAATGGCTGAATACAAGGGAGATCTTTCAAGGTTCCTTTATCTTTAAAACCAGAGGTGAAACTCTGCTATGGGCATGAGGAGAACTGTATAAAGTAGATTACAGAGCAAAAGCATCCTTGTAAAAACCATCTTTCTTGTCATCTCTTCATCCTTTGAATGAGCCCACAGAGGCTTGTAGGAGCAAAATATGTCAGTTCTAGAGCTCACCTCGTTTGGACTAGGGCTTGAAATAGTTTGCATCAACTCAGAGGTTTCAGAGGCTCTAGCAAATTCTTTTCAAACAGCAGTTGTTTTTCCCCTCATGTTTGTTTTCTTCTGTTGTTAGTTTTGAAGTGTGAATCAAGATTGTACCTATTTCTCCATGATTAACCAAACAAGAGAAGAATCTGCAAAAACCAGCAGCTAAGCACAGAGAGTGACCACAGTGAGGGCATGTTGTTTGCTGTCTGCTAACCTTTATCCTGAGTGCCAGTCACAGATGCACCTCCTGAAGCATTATTAAAACAGGAGCTAAACCGAAGCTACTCCGTCATAGAAAACATTTTGTACTCTCCAGCACTTTTAATTGCACAATAGTGCATATTTTGTGCCCCTCAAAGATTTGAGGTTTGAGTGTACCCAGGGAAGTTTGCTTTCAGGAGGCTTTTTTCCCCCTTGTTCATTAAAATTGAGTAAGAGAAGGTGTCTTTTATGAGGTCCTGTCCTTATCTTTAGCAGCTAATAGCTCCTATTAAAATTTCCTTCTTTCTGTTTTCCTTGTGTACACTCCTTTTATGTCAGAATGCAAAGTTCTGAAACTGAAGTTAGGACATTCACATGCATTTGCAAAGAACAAAGGTGGTATTCATTCAAATTGTTTGTGGTGTTTGCTTTCTTGCTTCTATAATTTTTTATTAATAATCCCTCATTTTTAGTCTTTATCCCATATTTCATACATCACTTTGGTTACAGATTGCTTGGCATAGGTACAGCAGATTAAGGTGTTTAAAAAATACTTTGACATCACTACCACTACCATCTTTTTATGACCGATGGCAGTAAAAAATGAATGCTAATTCAGACCATAGAGACATTAAGGTGTAAAATCCCAAGCAAGAAGCAGGAAGAATTACATACATAAGCACTGTGAGACTTAAAGGCAATGTAGAATCAGACTTCCAATCTTCCTTCAGATCTGTACAAATACTGAAGCCCTTGCTAGCCAGATGTTACTTTTCCTGCTTCAAATACGACCTCATATACTAAAACTCCTCAGCTGGATGTGTCTTCTTATCATTAGGCATAGTTTCAGGACCATGCCTCAGTAAAGTGTTTTTGTTTTTTTTTAAAAGCTGATTTTTTACCTGCTTCTAGGTGAGTGGAAAGGGAAGAGAAGGCACAGGTGAGCTGCTGCTGCTGCTCCTCATGCCACTGTTCGCTTGTCTAGCACAACAGGTGTCTGGCAGCCCATGCCAGAAGACACAAAAGGGAAGAAAACTGCCTGCAGAGGAAAAAAAACTTTGTATGACTCCAGGGCAACAGTTGCTGTTCTTCTGTAAGACCTTTCTCATCACTGCAGTGTCCTACATCCTCCTCTGGCAAAGGATTTTAGGAACAAGCTCTCCTGCCCCAATAGCACTGCATGCAGACTGATGTGACAAGGCTGCATATTTGCTCATTGGAAATGTCAACAAACAAGAAATGTCTGGTTATTAATTCCCTTTCCTTCCCATACAAGTTATCTTCATACCATTGGCTGGAGCCATGCTGATTTTCATCAGCAACTGGCAAAAGACATGTGGAGGAAATTGATGGCCAAATTCCACTTCAAGCTGTATGCTAAGGGTCACTTTCACAACACCAGTTGTCATTTCACAACTTCTGTGTTGAGAAGTGTGAATATTTCCATTGTCGAAATTCCTCTTTAGAAGTTATTTTCCCATTCTACATTGAAGAGAAATAAGAAGCATTTCATATTCAAAAGAACCCAAAGCCTGTAGGTTAGACTGCTGGACCTATGGAGGGAGACAAAAGAAAACTGAATAGAAATATTGAACACTGGCTTTTTAAACTCTGATTGTTTGCATCCGACACAATCTTCTGTATGAATTTCAAGTTGCTGGACTTACATGAGGTTTAACATGGTAGATTTATAAATATGTATTTAATTTTTAAACCCAAATTTCTATTGGCATTTTTGATTTGGTTTTAAGTTCATAACTATTATACGGGTTAAATCTAGTAAATACAGAATGCATACAGCATTTGCTACAAGAAAACACGTAATCCAGCACAACGGCCATGAGATAGAATGGGTAAATTGGGTTCTTCTGGTGCCTTTTTGACAGTAGTGGTAGGCCAGGAGAAACCAAAATTTTGTGTTTTGTTGAATTTGCTCTTCTCCACAGCTGCTGCTTGGAGAAATCAGATTGAAGGACCCAGGTTGCCATTATGTAACTCAGTAGCATGCTTTCAGTGCTTGTTCCTTCAGTTACCATATGGAGTATTTATTTTGCTTCACCTTTGTGAAAGAGATATGTGTGAAAGAAAAAGTCAGGGTCAAGTACAAAGTGTAGAGGAGGTGGGGAAGTTTGGCTGTCAAATTGTAGTTTTGTATTGAATAATTATCTTGCAAATGAGTTTTCACTTTTCCTGTCCACAGTTGAGTACTACTTGAATACAGCTCTATTACACGGTGCTTTCTAGCTCTTGCTTCTATGAAAAAATTCCTATGACACTTTACTCTGCAAATGCATAATTTCAAAAGCTTTTAGAGAAACTGCAAATGCGTTTGTGCATTAAAGAATCTTTTCTAACCTGTATGCCTTTAATATTACTCAACGATGAAAGATTTGGCTAGGGAAAAAAATGTTCAAAGATGTGGATTTGTAACATTGTTTATTGTATTACATATAATTTGAGTTATTCTATTTGTTTGTTACAGATGGCAAACATGCTTGTTAGCATACTTTGGACATATTAGCATTCATTTTTATGTCTCTTCCTGAGTTAACCTGGCTTAACAACTTCTAATACTATCTTTTTACATAACCATTTTAGTGTTAAGGCTGCAAAAACTTTTCAACTGTTACTTTACTTTTGTTTTCTAATAGGTTTTGCTTTTGAGGGGAAAAAAATTAATAGATTTTGTGGGCAACCATATATATGTGGATGCTCATAATATGTATCTATAGTATATATGTATTAGCAAGAATAAACAAAATCAGCAGCTGTAATTTTCTCTTTTTTTTTTTTGCTATAGTATAAAGATTCACACTTCAACCTTTGTTATTATTCATGTGACCTCTAGTCAAGAATCTGCAGAGTAGAAATTGTAAATCTACTGCTAGTTTAACTCCTCTCTGAGGTTCTACACCAAGGACTGGTGTTATGAGTATGTATCTTGGCAAGTAGGGATGATGTGTTTGTTTTGGTATTGCATGTTTGCATTTGATAGACCTCCTGGGATTTTCTTGCTTATATTTTATTCAAAGAGCACATGAAGACCACATATATATTGCTTTATTTGTGTTGAACAGCTGAGGGGTTTATTATTCAAAAAGAAAAGCATTAAATTGCATTAATGATGCTTTCACAAACTAAAACATAGGGTTTCCAGAATTTCATGATGTTTCATGTATTTGTTATACAAATATGGCCCAGGGTTGAAGGAACTTTAAGGAAATTGAGGTAATTTTGTGAATCTGATTTTATAGCAGATATTTAAACTGCCTGGAGGATTTGTGTGAGAAAGGAATGTGCAGACAGAGATCTTGGGGCATACTTTCTGTTCCTTGTATGGAAATCAATCACTTCAAACTAAGCTCAGATCAGAGCTCCCCTGACTGGATTATCAGACTATCATAATGTGGTATTGCTGTTGCCTTTCCATAGTAGTTGTAATCAGGGTACCCAGATGGTTTCCCACTCTTCTCAATAGCCTGAGCTAAAGGAAGCAGTATGTCTGGTGATGGGAAGAGTAAATCATGTTTCTGTCCCTTATGTGACAGTACGTATGCAGAGGAAAATGAATGTGGACCTTAGGTAATCACAGAGCTTCATTTTAACATATCTAAATTTTAAATGTGTTCCAAGCTTCTGCTGAATTTTTCTCAAGCCCTGAATTTTGACAAAGCTCTGAATTAGGAGTAAATAGGCACTCAGTTGAGAGATGTGGTAATGTCCCACATGATAATTTCCTTTGTACCTAAGCAAAGATATTGCTGAGCTTTATGTACTCCTAATTTTGGTCACTCATAGAGCCAGATCTTCTCATCCCATACATACCTGCACAATCAAGAGAAAGAAATCTCTCTTCCTTTGTAGGAGTGACAGGGAAAAAAAAAAAAAAGAAAAGAAAAATAAATAACCTAAGACAACTCATAAGTGGGCCGAGGCCTAAAAAATATATATAAAAATATATATCTGTCAATGTGTGAGAGGTAGCAGCTCAGAAAATAAATTAAACATAAGGAGATTAACAGGGCAGGCAAGTGAGAGACAAAAAAAGAGATGTGCTGACCTTGCTTAACTTGGAAAAGCTAATTAGTAAAGAGGGAAAACATGGTTCAGGATTCAGTATGAAGGTAAGCTTTCTTTTAGGTAATGCTTACTACCAGTCTGGGACATTACTATGCAGAATAATATTCTGAAGAGCTATTATATCTAGAAATAAGTGAGTCTAGACTGTAATAGGCTAGTTCAGTGACTTTGTAGAAAACCTGTGAATTCTTTTGTTCTTAGACTCTTTTAAAGCAGAAAAGCTCCTTGCTGGGAGGTGTGGAGGATCAACCTTTTATGTTCCAAGGTAAGAGAAAAGGGGAGTTGAAATGTGGTCATTGGCACACCCATGAATAAAATGAGGGACATCCCCTTTCAATTAGATGGCGTTCATCTTATACAGTTAAAATGACAATAACACTTCTTTCATATAAAGCAGGAAATGAGAAGAGAGACAAAATAAGTAGATGTTACCAGGGACATTGAAATGAGTGATAGAAGACTCATTTATGGAGTAATGGATACCAAGTGTGTTGTTTTATTGTTAAAATCTGTAATAACATTCTGGCGCATTTTCCCAACCCTCATCTTCTTTCATGCTACATGCAGATAAACCTTATTTGAAGGTTAAAAAAAAATTGGATTTAACATGTTCCACAAAACTGTGCATGTACTATAAAAATACTGTGTTAAAAAAGCAAGGCAATTTTCCATTTAATGACTTTGAAAGTAGCTTTTTGCTAGTGCAGGTGTGCATTTTATCATACCAGACCATCTGTAGCACCCTCCTGCAAGTGCAGTAACAAGCTAGGTTGTTTTTAACCCAAGTCTTGCCTGACAGGAGGGAGAGAAATCAGAGTGGGTTTTGTCTTCATATAAACAGCACAGGAAACTGTGTAACAGGTTCTGGCATCCTGTGGCCTTTGATGTTATTAGTGATAAGCAATGCTAGTAGAGTGGATAGTCAAGTTCCATGTTTCTAGAGATGAGTAACTAAAAGAAGGAGATACTGAGAATATTTTTATTTGTTAAAAATATACAGTCAAAATGCACACATTCTGTATTTTCATTCAAAGATCGGATTTCATACATGAATACAACAGGTTAAGGCCTTGTTTTATAGCTTTGTTCTCTTGTTGTATATTTTCACAATTACCTGCCTATACCATATTTGTTCACCCTTACTGTTCATGTTTCATGTTTATTTTTAACAATAGGTGAAAGAATGTATTTTCTCATCTAGCACCTATGCTTCCTGTTATAAATAATCCCTTGCAAAACCTCTGTGAGTTATTATTTGTGCTCCTAGTAAATTAGCAAGCGAGGCAGTATTGAAATGCATGGAAAATGCATGTGTGTAAAAATGTTTTGCATTAATCTTTGCCATGGAAGTGATCAAATGACTGAGAGCCAGAGGGGAACATGCAGAGATCATTAATTGTGGTTCTGGTAAGAACCACAGCTGCCTGGCTTGTGAAGGCAAGGCTTGGTAGGTTACTTGGACTTGTGGCACCAGCAGGAGTGATGGTGTGCAGTGCTGCTCTGTCCAAGCCTCTGCTGCCTTCTGCAAATCTGCACCAGCTCTCAAACCACTGTGGGGAGTCAAGACAGCTGTGAGGAGTGTACCTCCAGCATAAATCATATTTCCTGGCTCCTGTCATTCTAAAAGTGGGTATGTCAGATGACCTGGGTCATTTCAGATGAGTTTTCTTCCTTCAGAAATGGAGCCCTTGTGCTGTTCAGGTTACTGGGAAGAATCACGGCCTCCTGTATCAGTTGAAGATTTCTTTCCCATTAAGTATTTTAAACTTCAGTTGCTGAAGAGTTTAAAGCAGAATAATGAAGCAGACTGAATAGGAATAAATCCAAGGTTAAAATAAAGTGAAACATTTTATAAAATTATTTCATTGCCACCTATCAATTAAAGCCTAGAATGGAAAAACTACAGAGAAGTTTATGGGTGTCCCCAAGTTTATATTAGTCTGGGACAAAATTTGAGCTCCATGAAGGTCTTAGAAAACTGGATTTTCCTATAGCCTAGTTTGCCTTCTGACACTATATATCCAACACATAAAGTGCTCATTTTAGGAAAAAATGCACATTTTTTTGCCAGCAAAAGGTGTGCACATTCATCTCCAATAGACTTCTGCTGTGTAGCAAGAGGGAGAAGGCGTCTTTCTCTTGGTAGATGGTGCCATGATAGGAAAAAAAAAAAAATTGCCTTCTGAAATCTGCTAGAAGTAAAATTTCATAGCATGTTAGAAAAGCTGAAGACAGTATTTGTTCCAATGGAATTTATCTTTATGGCAGCTCATAGGGAGAGTTTTTTGCAAGCAATAGAAACAAAATATGCTTTTGCCCCTTGAAGGTTCAAGTGCACCTGCCAAGAAATATAATAAATGTCGTAATTATGGTAAGAGGAGTGATGCATTGATTCTGGCTTGAAATTTTTAAAAATGTCACTATCATGCACTTTTAGAAGGTGACTTTCACCTGAGTTCTGGGAAGTCTGCCTGTGTGTGCAGCATGGCACAGCTGGAGTTTCTCTGCAGGCAGGTGGTGGGGGACAGCAAGGAATGGGGAATGGCCACCTGCTGCTGTGGAGGAGACGAATAGGGACAAATGAAGGAGATGAGACCGGGAGAGAAATTGGTCAGAGAAAATGCCGAGGGCTTCTCTTCAAGAAGTTAATCCTTCGATATTTTCTGTAGAGAAAATACTTTGATTTTGATTAATCTTCTGGTTTCTGTCAGCTGAAGGAGATTGCTCATAAATTTTGGGGATGGTCACAGTGCTTGTGTAAATGTCGTAAAGGACACCGGTGTATTTTGAAACATTCTCTGACTGGTGCCATGTGAAGGATGCAGTGGCCAAAAGGTCACAAGAGACGTTTGCTTTGGCCACTCTCTGAGCAATGGGGTGGTATTTGGGCTGTGCCAACAGCTCAAAGAAGCATTAGCAGCAGCAGAAACTGAGTAAATTGATTCAAGAACTGCAAGACTGACATGTTTAATTGTGTTACAGTAAATGCAACTGTGAAGACCTAAAGTTTTAAGTAATTAGAATGTAGCAGGGTTAGTGTATGAGATTTGAGCTGGGCAGTGAGAGAGAGGGAAAGAGAATTGAACAAAAATATGGGGTAACTTCAAGTCAGAGACTCTGTGATGCCTCAGGAAAGACACATGAATGCATGGTCACAGATTTTTCATTCCCAGAGCTTTTAAAATATTTCAGTAGTATCAAACTTTGTGCTTTGATTGGTATTACTTGTTAGTTAATCTGGCAGAAAAGTACCAGAAATGAAACAGATGTGTAACTAAGGATATGTGGGCAGAGCATCAGAGTTTTAAAGAGCATTTGAAGAGAGTGCTTCTTCAACTAGGTTTGTTGTGCAGAACAATGTTTCAGATTTTCCCACTTAAACCTGTACACCAAATATGTAGCCAAAGACAAGCATTTAAAGTAGTACATACTGTATTGTTTGTAAGGATGCAAAGTTAGGTAATGTAATCTGTGGATTTTTAATAGCAATTTCTTCACAAACCTGAAAACAACAGACAAGTGTATGAGGTGCAATAAAACTTTGCATCGTAATTTCAGCACATGATTAAACAGACACAAGCACAGCATTACTAGTCCAGGGTATTTTTAGTGTGTCCATTGTAGCTGCTTCTCCCCCTTGCTGTTTCTGAAGGAACAGTCTGCTGATGAGGAAGAAGCTAATGTAATAGTAAATGTAAATGATCAAGACATGCACTGGCTTGCACAGAGGACCCCTGTGGTCACTGTACTGACAACCAGAGCTTGAGTGAGAGTGCCAGGAATGAAAAACAGGATGGCCAGCTGGGACTCCAGCTCACTGCTGGCTACAAACAGCAGGACAGTGACAATGAATCATTGTTTCAAGTGTCCTTTGCTATTAAAGTTTTCAAGCAACTAAGTAAAAGTGCAATAAATAAAAACAATATAAGCTAAAGCCTCCCTAAAGCCTCCTAACTAAAGAGTTATAATTTTCTAGATTATCTGCATGTAACAAAAATATCCATTAGGCCCTTTCAAAGCAGTATTAGCTTCAATGTCCGTAAATGCTTAGAAACCTAATATTTGGTCATCATTAAAAAGATAAGCTAGGATACGTACAGCCATTAGCTATAATTTGATATTTAGGCATCAGTTGTTTTCAGTTTAAAACTATGGTTTAAATTGGGATTTTTTTTTTTAATGAGAAGTTGCCTAGTGAATTCTAGGGCTGTATCTTCCTGTGGTTCAGTGGTTAGGGACTAGTTCAGTCAACCAGATAAATATGTACTTAACTTTAAGGACATGTGTAAGAGCCAAGCTGGCACACAGCTGTGTCCCAGGAGATCTCTTTTCATTAGATTTAAAGACCAGAAGATCGTGTTTGGGTGTGACATGCTGTAAAGTGAGACTCCAGTTGTGTGCATTTCCTCTAATGTTGGCCTGGGGACGAGCCAGTGACAGCTGAGGAGTGTCGTGCCTCACACAGTTTTACTATCCTGTTTCAAACTCATGTGGAGACATCATTGCTTAGACTTTTACTGGTATGAGATTTTTTTATTTCTTGGCAATTATTTCCTCCAAAAGTAAATGACATTTTCCATAGCTCCAACTTGAGGTAAACATTCAAATGACTTTAGTAAAAATGTCAGTAAAAACTCAGCAGAAGCCTTAGGATTTACACTATGGGAGTTGGTTATGGGGTGTAAAATTTCTATTCCTTGGACTAAAGCACCCTGCCATACATCACATTTTGCTGGACATGATGTTTGCATAACATGCTTTGGAATTCAGCATGGAAAACATAGACATAGTACATGTGGTTTGGGTTAAGACCATTTTGTAATTTATGATTGGAGATGTAGATGAGCATAATTTAAGCTTAAAATCTGCAAGCTTTCTTTTTGTAGAAGCTACAGCGTGTTCTACAGAGGTTCTGAAAGCATTTTAGGCTTGGTCTCTCCTTAAGCCATCTGGATTATAAATCTCACAAGGTAGGATGGGAAAACTTGCTTTTAGTATTTTCTTCTTCCTTTTTCTAACTTCATATTGAAGGAGCCATACAATTTTTGTCTGAATAACACTTGAAATCCTCAACCCACAGGCCAGTGAATGCCAGGACAGTGCTTCGGGAAATACTGTGTTCCCTGCTTGTCTTACAGTCATGTCCTGGGTGTCTAGAGCTGCTCAGTGTCAGAGATTTCACACCCAGTTAAATGACCCCTCTAGTTTTACCTGCTTCACTCTTCATATTAAAACACCATGAAATAACTGGAAAATTAACAATTTTAGGTTTCCACAGACTGGAAAGTTCAACTTTCTGTGTTTGAATTCGGCCAAAGTTAGAAAATCCATCCTAGTTTTCACAGAAGCTCTTGGATCCTTATGCAGTAGCAGTACTTGTGTGTCATGCAGAAAACCAACTTTAGCAGCTCACAGAAATGCAACCTGTTGTTGAACCTCACAAGTTTTGGATATAAAGATTTTTCTTCAACAGTTACACAGTAACTGTGCTGTTCTGTGTTGAAGGGAGACACCTCTCTAAGAAGGCACCAGCAAGCTCAACTGCAGTATTTCAGCTGGGTCTACTCCAAGTGGTGCTACAGTCCAGTGGACAATATTAAATAAACAAGAAAAATAAAGTGTTCAAGAAAATGCCCTCTTCAGATAGAGACTTTTGGAATGCCAAAAATAATATCGCTCCTGCTATTGACAAAATTCTCTCAAGGCTTTTACACTCATATAAATTGAGTGTAAGCAGATCTGGGGGAGACAGGCAGATCCTTTGATGGAGTGGTACATGCCCTCAGGGCATCACATGTATAACGTAGAAAGCAACCCATCTTCAGGTCCATAATCCTGAATATATTCCACTTTCTGAATGCTATTTGTATTTCTGAGTTCCCACAATAATACTATGGGTTTTCTGGGTGTAGTTTCCTAATAGACATCTCTGATCTGTTGGTAAGAGGGAACAATAGAAGCAGATCATCCGAGCAACCTATTTATCTGAATGTCCATTCCATTCCATGCAGCTACTAGAATAAATTACTACTCTATGTGAATAGAAGACTTTCCTCTCCTTTCACAAGATTGTGATAAAAGTAGTTACTACTACAACAATTGTGGTTACTATTGTTTTTCATTTCTTTTAAAGGCACAGTATGAAAAAAGGCTCTAAACTTTAATTACAAAGGCACATGATACAAAGAAGATGATGCTTTTCACTGGGTGAAAGTCATTGCTGCCTTTTAGGACTTCCTCTGTAAGAAGTATTTTTGATTCCAGTAGATGGCATGCACTCTTCAAAGCTTGCTGTGTGTAATCACAAATACTGCTCCAAGAAGCACATGGAGCTCTCATTTAAAACTGTCTCCTCAGTGATTCTGTTATGCTACATGTGATCTCTGTAATCTCTTTAACATGCTACAGGGAGTTAGAATGTCTTCAGAATGACATTTCTTCACTTTTTCAAGGTCCAGGCCCGGTAATTTTTGTTGAGATATTTTTCAAGGAACATGAGCAGTTTGGCCAAAGCAATTTTTGTTGGAGCAGTTCTTGTGATGAAAGCAATCTGAATGTCTGGCTATAATAAAAGTGTAGTGGCATCAAAAGAGAAGCAGGAATTCTAGGTAAGAAAACCTAAAACCATCAAAGAAATTAGAGAAAAGAATGGCAAGGAGCTTCTTGAATGGGATAAATTTTAAGCTTAATATGGTGAGAGAAAAAGCTTAAAATGTCTTTTTTTTTTTTTTCTTCTCACCCTGTGAGGTAGTATTGTACAGTTGAACAAATCCAATCTGTTTATAATGTTAAACTATGAGACTTCTGCACTTCCATAGAGATTTCTGGCACTCAGAGATTGCAGTAGTAAATTACTAGCTTTATAGTTGTAAGTCAGATTTTGGAAAACAGCTGAGAAAGACCATTATCTGTACTCAGAGGAGAATTAATATCCATTAGGATATGAGCAAACTGGGACTTTGAGTTTTCATACACTAATTCAAATGTTGACATTTTCTGCATAGAAGTTCAACTGTTTTCTTGTAGGCTTCTTAGCAGTTGCTCTGTGTGCAGTTTCTGACTCTATCCACAAAAGTTTCTGGAAGAAAGCTTTTCCCCACAGGAAACACTGAGGAATGTTTTCAAACAGAATTAGTGCTGGGTGGACTGTTACATACTGGCTCACTGACAAACATCTCATGGAAATAAATGCATTTTTTATTGTGTTTTTGGTTGTTTTTTATTATCTGAAGCCTTGTCAAACTTGTATCTACCTGTGTACTTTGCAGGGTTTAGAGGATAATATCAAAATGGGAAGGGTCAGCTATCTCAGATCTTTGTCACTGGGTGTTGGAGAGTAGCTCTGATGGTTGGGGTTTTTAATCTTGATTTTTCTAGTCTTCTGATTGAATGTGCATAGAAAACCTGGCACTATTCCGTCACTTCTCAGAAAACATAAAGTAAAAAGCTTTTAGTACTTTGGGAATCCATTTGTTGGATATGTTGCTTCTAAAGCATATTGGAAAAGAAATACAAAGTTTTGCTGTGAGAGGGAACTTTTGTTTGCAGGCTAAAGCAGTAATACGTGTGGTTACTGCTTTCAGCTGGAATATCCTTTGGAACTGTTTTGAAATCACTTGGAATTTTACAGCACAGCATGAGTAAGACTCCTGAGGCGTCAGATGGGTAGATGGGCATTTTTGCGCTGCTGTGAAAACTACGGGGAATTTTCAAAGTAGATACCAAGAACAACAGTCATGAGGGGTGGGCATGGAAGGTTTTTCTAAGTGGTTTGTTTTTTTTTTTTCCTTCTCATTAATACGTATCATGCGTTTAAAATAAATAGTTAATACACAGATTTGGTGAGAAAATAAACTAACAATTGAGATTGCATTCTTTTATCCCTAATGGTGTCTAGATGAATAGTAATAACTATGTTCAGATTTAGTCAAGACTGTTTAGGTGTAGAGTTCTGATGCACTATTTCAGCCATGGAGGGGGAGAGTTACATGGCCACTAGAAACTTGTTCTGTGTGAGTGATGTGGTCAGAAATCACTGGTGTAGCCACCTGCAGTCACAAACCTGTGAGAATTTACTTCAGGAAAGAGTTTCAAGAGCCATTACTTGAGAAATAATTCATCAAAGAAACTGCATTTTGTTTCTTTTGTCCTTGTCATGACAAATTAATTCTTACTGTCTATCTCAATCAGAGTTCCTTGATATTTTTCTCTTTCTGTGGACTATTCTGAATTTTACAAAAAAACCCAGTCTTCTATTCCTTCTTGTCCCTAGCCAGCATGTCTAGGAGCTGCTACATTTCTGGTCTTTTCACATTCTCACTGGTTTAATCTTTGCTCAGTGCCCTTGACAACTATGCTAATCCCCAGTAATTTCATAGCCTGTTTCTTTGTGCTGCCTGGCACACCCCAGTAGAAGCAAATGCAAGGTCATGATTTTACTTGTTTCAGAGTTTCTGAGGATGTAAGAAAATAACTTTTTGCACAAAGCACACTGTTATTGTACAATTTGCCATGATGATAATAACGTGATTCATCCTTAATTCTTCATCTCAGCCTTGGTACATAATGCTGGGGTAATGAAGCATGCACAGTCCCAGGTTGTTACACCACTCTAAAGCCCTATCAGGAAACTGGCTGATATTCCACATGTGTATTATTACATAAATAAATTATCATCTTTATGGCAGGTATTATACTGCTTGGTCTAAACCACACTTTCTTGGTTTAGACTCTGAATGGCGCATAGAACAGAATCCCTGGAGATAGAAATGCTCCTTGTTTATTCAAAAAAGAAACAAACTGGTGGCCCTTCTTGCATATAGAACTGATATCCCTCTAAAGTCTGAAATACAGAATAAATCTGAATCTTGCCAAGGACCGTGGAAGCCTACAAGGACACTTGTCTGTGTGGGGTCCGAATAACTACCTTAGCTTTGTTGTTAGAGCTTAATCTTCTTCCTTCAGGCTTTGTCATGACACTTAAATCAGAAAGCCAGTTAACCCATACACTCAAATACACACTCTCTTTGAGGTGTTCAAGGCAGGTTTTCATAAGATCAGGTAGGAGAGGCCTGAAGGCAGTGCTCTGCAGGGTCCCAAAGGCATGGCTGTTGCATGGAAGGACACCTGTAAAGCTTCCCATGGCTCCCTTCTGTCAGATCCACCATGCAGTGAGTACACAGCTGGTGTTGCACATCTCCCCTTTGGCAACTTACTGCAGAAATTTAGAAATTTCTCTCTCTCATCAAGATGTTTCTAACACCTTGATGTTATCCTGGTTGCTTTGTACCTATCTACCTGACACTTCCAAGATGTTTCTAGGTAGAGAGGTACACACGTCTGTATAAAACACACTTATCTTCTTTTTAACAAAATCCATGTAATTCAATGTGATCTGTTGGCTCCATGTGGTTTATGATGCACGGTTCCATGAAAAGTGAACTTTAGTTCACAATCTCTCCATAGAGACTAATATTCTTCTCCACACAACATGCTATAAAATGCTGCATGAAATCTAAGCTGCAAATCAATAAGAAAAATTGAGCATAGCGAAAGGCATTATCCATTCATTGTGGTCTGTCCAAAGAGATTATTGAAAGCCCTGTATGTGGCCATACACAGGTTGTGTGATTATGAATAGAAAAGAATTCCTGCCTGGCAGATCCATCATCTTTACCTATCTTATTATTCAGATTTATTGCTGCAGGCCAGTTAATAAATAAGTCAATATATTAGTCAGTCAGACACAAAAAAACCTTGAGGGGGGAAAAAGTCTCTCTTCCCCAGTGATTAATGTTTGTGAAAAGACCTGGATAGATATGGATAAAAGGATCATACAGTCATAACAAAAATTGTGTGATGTTATACTTCATTTTCCTTTGCTCCTGCTATCAAGTGGCCTATAGACTACCCATTCTCTACAGGACAATTAAGCTTCTTAGCCAGATTTAAAAGCTGGAGAAACTGTTAAAGTAAACTTTTAATGAGTAGAAATCTCATGACAATTCTAATAGGGTTTTAAATGTGCAAACAAATTTAGGGTAAGTTTCAAAATTGCAAACTCAGGTAGATCATGAAGAGTTGTTTTCTTAAATGACCTCACAGAAGAACACTTTAAAACAATCAGAAGAAAAATGTGTAACTAGTAATTAAATCAGAGTATGAAGTCAGGTCATGCAGACCACTGTTCTTCTCAGGCTCAGTAAGGATGCTGCTGATCAGCTTGATTTGAATATACAACTGGAACACCAGAACTATTTAGATTGAAAAGGTCTTTAAGATCATTGAGTCCCACTGTTAAACCTTCATTGCCAACTCCTTCATCGAACCTTGTCCCTAAATACCACATCTACTCAAACTAACTCCATGGGTGGTGACTCAACCACTTCTCTGGGCAGCCTGTTCTGATGCTTTGTGGTGAGGAAAGTTTTCCAAATTTTTAGTCCAAACCTCCACTGGTGCAACTTGAAGCTATTTTAATTTTTTTATCTGTACCTGCCTGGGAAAAGAAACCAACACCCACCTGGCTACTGCCTCCTTTCAGGCAGTTCTGGGGAGTGATAAGTTCACCCCGACTCTCCTTTTCTCCAAGCTAAACACCTCCAACTCCCTCAGCTTCACCTCACAGGATTTGTGCTTCAGAACCCTCATCTGCTCCACTGCCTTTCCCTGGACATATTCCAGCACCTCAGCGTCTTTCTTGTATTGAGAGGCCTGAAACTGAACACCAGGTTCAAGGTGTGGCCTAATCAGTGCTGAATACAGGGAGACAATCACTGCCCTGGCCCTGACTCAGGCTAGGGTGCCATTGGCCTTCTTGGCCACCTGGGCACACCCTGGCTCATGTTCACCGCACTCCCTGATCCTTTTCTGCTGGGCAGTTTTCCAGCCCCTTTCCCCCCAACCTGTCATGCTTTCTAAGGTTGGGATCCAAGGGCAGGACAAACAAAGCACTTTGTCTTGTTGAACCTCATGCAATTGGTTTGGCCCATTGATCCAGCCTGCCCAGATCCCTCTGCGGGGCTTTTCTACCCTCCCAGAGAGGGCCTGGTGTCATTTGTGAGCTGACTGAGGGAACACCCATCCAGATCATTGATAAAGGTATTAAACAAGACTGGCCCCAACACTGAACCTTGGGGAACGCCTCTGGTGATCGGCCCTCAGCTGGATTTAGCTCTNCTGGCCCTGACTCAGGCTAGGGTGCCATTGGCCTTCTTGGCCACCTGGGCACACCCTGGCTCATGTTCACCGCACTCCCTGATCCTTTTCTGCTGGGCAGTTTTCCAGCCCCTTTCCCCCCAACCTGTCATGCTTTCTAAGGTTGGGATCCAAGGGCAGGACAAACAAAGCACTTTGTCTTGTTGAACCTCATGCAATTGGTTTGGCCCATTGATCCAGCCTGCCCAGATCCCTCTGCGGGGCTTTTCTACCCTCCCAGAGAGGGCCTGGTGTCATTTGTGAGCTGACTGAGGGAACACCCATCCAGATCATTGATAAAGGTATTAAACAAGACTGGCTCCAACACTGAACCTTGGGGAACGCCTCTGGTGATCGGCCCTCAGCTGGATTTAGCTCTGGTCACCACCATCTCTGCTCTTGATATCCAGCCAGTTTTTAACCCAGTGAACAGTGCACCCATTCAAACCACGAGCAGCCAGCTTCTCCAGGAGGATGCTGTGGGAAATGGTGTCAAAGATTTTACCTAAGTGCATGTAGACAACATCCACAGCCTTTCTTTCATCCACTAAGTTGTCATCTTGTCATAGAAGGAGATCAGGTTGGTCAAGCAAGACCTGCCTTTCATAAGACCATGCTGGTTGGGCCTGATCCCCTGGTTGTTCAGATATGCTTGTGCTTAGACTCCCTCATATGTTTATATTAAACTCACAGAATGCACAGTAAATGCTAACTCAGAAGAAACAACATGGCTGTAAATTGTTCCAGGAAGAAAAGTTCTTTCTCCTGCTACAAAAAGGCAAGTCATAGTTCAGGGTGCTGCTTGTAATACCAGTCTGTAGGCCAAATCAGGCTCCATAGTAAATCTCCACTCAGAATTCATTAATGTCTCACAAATAAGAAGAAAAAAGCCTACATAATACAGTTAAAATTCAATAGAAGGGCTTAGTGGCAGCAAGCAGCAAGCTGCTTAGCTTTTTAATGCAGACTCTGTTGCAGACTGAAGCTTATGTTACTCTTGTTTGTAGGAGTTTTGTATATTTTGTTTTGCACTTTTTAAATTTTTGTACGAAGCTGAGGTCTGATCAGATTATTTTACTGATATATAATGCAACATTTAACAACGGAACATTACGTAGCAGGAGTGATGCAAAAACTAATGTCTATTTTCCACAACGAAAATATTTCAGCTGTTTTACCTGCATGGCCTGTCATATTTTGGCTCTGTATGCTGAGCTTTACCAGTTCCAGTGTGGTTTGAAAAACATATCTAAGAAATGAAACCCGCAAACTATAGCACATGGCATGGCACAGTGGAACAATATAGTTCCAGACTGTCTCCATAAAGAAGCTCAGCAGCTGTCATGATATAATTAATTTAAGCGGCAGAAAACACTCTTTGAACTCAAACTAGAAGTTTCTTGGTGAGCTCATGCTTGAGCCCTAATTTCACAAGCCTTGTGGCAAACAGTTTGGACTCCTTCCATCCAGCTAATGAAACCACTTTTGTTCTGGTGGTGTTCCATAAGTTTACCTAGTCACACATCTTTTATCTATCAACCAGAGCATGTCCTTTCCTACATTTGAGACAGAAGTAAACTGATTATAGTGTGGAGCAGGTCCATACTTCCTCTCCCCGTCAGGAACACAGCATGTAATCCTTAATAATCAATGTTACACTGTCTCTCCAGGGTAAGTGGAAGAGATACAACCCTGATCCAAGGTTTGCTGCTAGCAAATATTTTTCAGGGCATATTAAGCTCTCATTTACTCCCATGTAATCCCACTGATAGCTAGGAGGAGCTCTGTCAGTGAGGAAACATGAAGGTTGCTGTCTGCCAAACTTCACCATGCCATTTTTGCCATGGCTTTTCAACTCCAACTATATTTGAACCACTTGTCCAAGTACTACGGAATTGGCAAGATGAGATTTGCAGTCCGTTCACTTTTTATTCTGAGCTCAAAAAAGCTGATTCAACTTCATATGTCTCCCTTTTTTTTTTTTTTTTTTTTTGTTTCTTAAGAAGAAGAAAACAGTCCTTCTAGGAACAATTGGACTTTTGTAGCTGCTGTTTACTCATTGCTTCAGAAGAGACCAGTGCTTGGTTTGATGACAAACACATAGCTCAGGAGAAGTTCTTAAACCATGATCTTAGGCCTGTCTGTCCAAGGTTGTTTTCTCAAGAACAGCTCTTGCTGCCTCAATTGAATTGCTAGAAAAAGCAGACTTTTGTACTGAGAATACCTGCTTGATTAACTGTCAGAGCTGAAATAACTTGAACAGAATAAACATGGTCTCTGTTAATTTGTCTTATCCGCAGCATGTGTTTTCACTAGCCTTGTTATGATCTTTGCCTACATTTTTCATTTAAATTAAAGATTATTTTTCCCCCTCTAGTCTGTAATCGAGGTTTGTGCCAAGATGGGGGAGTATTTGAGAGATGGAGAGTTCTATCCCTGTAACTGACTGAAAATAAAAAGGCATTGTCACTCAAGCACTGTGTAAATCATTAACCCTTAACTTTCGTGAGGAAAGGAATTTCATTTGGTAGCAAAGGAGAAGCAAACAGCCCCCCCCCCGGCCTTTTAGTCTTAGAAGCCTCAGTGTGAATACAAGAAAGATAGACATTGAAGGGATACAGGGACTATCCCAGAGGGAACTGAGAGAAAACCTAAAGAGAATTATTTAGGAGGAAATAGGAAGAAAAAAAAACCTTAGTACTTTAATAAAGAATTTTCCTGCATTTTGGTGCATTATGTGTAGCAACCAGCAAGAGAAACAGACTACAGCCTAAAAAGTGCAGATAAATAGATTATCTCATAGAGCACTGTATATCTTACATGCAAAGCTATCTGTAAATATTTAGATATTGTAGAGTCAAATGTTTATGGACAGATTCTTTTTCTTGTACCTTTTGCACATTGTGACGATGACAGACAGTAGCTCACTTCTGGATTATTCAGGCAAGAGGTTGTTTCTTTGCTTAAAGGGAGTAAAATTGAAGTTTAATTCTGATATTAAATTCTATTAATGTACTTATGTATTTACCTTTTCAGGGTAAGGCATATTTGAAATCAGTGAAAATATAGACTGTGTTAATTTTGTGACAGTTCTATACTAAGGTGAATAAAAATCAAATCTCCTGGGCTCAAAGAAGTTTCTGTCTTTTTTAGGAAAAAGGGCTGCCTCAAAAGGGAGAAGGGTAGATGACAGAGCTAAGCAGAGCATCCTGCTAAATTATTCAAAAGCTACAACATATGTCTAGCTCTTGGAATGTGCTATTTGGTATGATCTGCTGTTTCATGTGACTACTTGACTGCTGATTTTCCAATATTTGGTTCATTTTTCATAAATCCTGTCAATGTTATTAAACATCTGTAGTTAGCAGTAAATATTATCATCTTTGAAGATCTTGGTACTTATGAGTAATCTGTGGACCTCCTCTGTGAAGCTTAACTGTTTGGCTGCTTGTCACAATGACATAAGAAAATAATGAGCAGAATTAATTTATGTCTTTACATTCTGGCCTCAGTGGAGTTAGACTAAAAGATGTTTTGGTCGGATGGGTTTCAGATAAGCATTCAGAATGGGTCCTTTGTTTGAATAGCTGTAGAAGCTCAGCACAATGGAACAATGATTTATTTAACTAAGGTAATAATTTGCATGTTTGAGAGATCACAGCTGCTAAAATGCATTCTTCACTGTTTTTGATACTTACCTAGGTACAGAGGTACCATTAACACTGAGATTAAATTAAGGGTGTTCACTTGTGTAGGAGGGCCTCTGGTTGTTGCTATTCCTCTGTCCTTGTACTTGAGTACAGCTCTGCCCATGAGCTGGGGTGTAGGCAAGCTCCACTCCACCGTGCATTCATTTTTTTCCATCAGCATGAAAATGTGAAGCAGAAGACACCCTTATACATGTTTTAAGTCCCTTCCTTGAATGCTTTAACATGACACCGTGGCCTTCAGCGTAAGAAGAAAGCTGTGCATGTGAGTGGGCAGTGTCAGGGGGAGACAGCAGAGGGAAAGAACAGATCTGGGGGATCTGGTTCTTGAGACCCACACTCTGCCCTCACCTACATTTGTGCATCTTCCATTGACTTCAATAGGCACTTCCTGCAGTTATCTCATCATATGGCTTGCAGGTTTCAAGTGCAAATATTTTGCATTTTTATGGAGCTAAGTATCATATACAAGGTGCAAATAGAGGCACAAACCAGCAGAAGGAAGATGTCCCAGTCTATAAGACAAAAATTAATTTCTGTGACTCTGAGATAAACAGATTTTCCTCTTCTAGTAATTGGATAGAAATTTTTTTTTGCAAAATTCAGATTTTGTCTGGTGCTACACAAGAAGCTTTTCTTATCCTTCACAGAGGAAGGACATTATATTTCTCTATTTTTTCTCCTCCTCTCCTCCCACAATATAGTCAAAAGCCAGGAACCATACTTTTTCTCTGGTCCGGTGATAAATATCTTATTGTTGAAAAGCAGTGCTAACTCCTTTATGGTACCATTTTTCATGTTCTGATATTCATCTGTCATCACTTTTTGTAACATGGGTGCACAATTTGTGTATTTTCCTACTGTATTTGGTATTTTTAAAAACACCAAACTCATCAGAATTTCAGTCCATGCTGAAGGTTAAGCTACAGTCTTGAAGAGATGGAGAGTGTAAAACTTTGAAAAGTGGAAAAGGATCCAGGAGACCAAACTAAAATTAGACCAAAGTAAAATAATCAAGTACTTCTGTTTACTGATCTATTTCAGTTGCACCCAGTTATTTACTAATGAGCAAGACTCCAAGGTTTTCTTTTGAATTAGTTTTAGCTGTCCATATTTCAGAGTTTCTGAGGAATATATAATTGACCTGTAGTGAATAATAGGTTATATATTCATGTTTGGAATGCAAGTGAAACTAGTTGTAATGCTCAGCTGCAAAGTTTGGATCCCAAGTTCCTTGGGGTTTTGGCATATTTCCATCAGAGATTTCATGGCCTTGGGGCCCAATTGCACAAAAACTGCAGACTCTGTCTTGTCTTTCTTGTAATTCCTCAAGCTGTGCACATTATCCCCTGGCTAATCCTTATGTATCTCTGATACTTGCATGGATAAGTCTTCAAGAAGTAGGCAAGCCTCACATTTAAGCTGTCAGAATGTGCACTGGTACTCTCTGTTATTTCATTGTCGGCAGGACATTTTGTTGTGACCACTGCTGTAAAATATTTCTAAAATTGTAGAATAAAGATTACAACACTTGGAGGGGTTTTCCTCCTTAAAAAAAAAAAGAAGAAATATCCTGTAATGCATTTTCAAATGGTGCTTTTTTAAAAAACCACCACATGTATTGGAAAGAAATGCAATTTAGTATTTACATCAAAATGACTGGATTCTTATTACAAGCCTAATAACTTTCTGTTGAAAAACTTAACAAAGACAACAAGGTACAATATTAAAAAAAAGGTTTTGATTCATTGGGAATGGCTCAGTACTGAGAACACTGAAACTTTATGTATTTTCAGACCTGTTTGAGGTCTGTAAACCTCAGTCTACTATTGTAGCGACAAATTTTCTAAAATCTTGCCCTAAGCTGTCATAAGACCACATCTCAAAAAGTATAATTTTCTTGATAATAAAAATTTTGTTCTTTACCTATTTCTCATATTTACATAGCTTTAACTTTTAGGGGAAATGTTTGATTCCTAATAGTATTTTTAGTATTTTTTTTACAATATATTTTAATATTTTTTGTATAGAAAGTGAGTCTATTGCTAACAATTTCTCAGCTATTGAGAAAATTAGAGTCATGACATTTTCAGTCCTGCACTCATGTGTGTATCACTTTGTATTGGGTTTGCATGGCCTGCTTTTCGTAGCAGGGGGGCACAGGGGTAGCTTCTGTGAGAAACTGCTGGAGGCTTCCCCAGTGTCCTCCAGAGCCAATCCCTGGCAGCTCCAAAGATGGATGTGCTACTGGCCAAGGCTGGGATAATCAAGAATGGCGGTAATGTCTCTGTGATAATAAATTAAAGAAAAAAGGAGAAAAAACCAAAACCCTTATTGCACAGATACAGCTGTGGCCAGAGAAGAGCAGGGCGAGAACATGTAAGAAGAACAGCTCTGCTGACACCAAGGTCAGGGGAGAAGGAGAGGGAGGAGATGCCCCAGCCACTGGAGCCGAGATTCCTCTACAGCCAGGGGTGATGACCATGGTGAGGCAGCTGTGGCCCTGCAGCCCATGGGAATCCATTAGGGTGCTGAGACCCACCTGCAGCCCATGGAGGAGCTCCATGCCAGAGCCAGTGGATGCTGTGAGCCCGTGGGAGACTTGTGGAGAGAGGGGCTGAGGCAGCCTGTCCTTGGAGGACTGCACTCAGTGTAAGAGGGACCCACGCTGCAACACTTGGAGGGGCACAGTTGCCCATGGAAGGGACTCATGCCACAGCAGTTTTGGGAAGACTGTGTGCCCGTGGGAGGGATTCACGTTGCCTCAGTTTTGGCAGGAGTGCTGCTTGTGGGATGGACCCAGAGTGGAGAAGTTCACAGAGAACTGTCTCCTGTGGGAGGCATGCCATAGTGAAGCAGGGCAAGGACTCCTCTCCCTGAGCAGCAGGAGGAGCCTCGGGTGATGAACTGACCACAACCCCCATGCTCTGTCTCCTTGCACCGCCGGGGTAGGAGGGAGGGGTGGCAGGAGAGTGTTCTTAAGAGCTTACTTTACTTCTCATTATTCTCTCTTTGTTAGTAATAAATATAACTTACATCCCCAAGCTGAGCCTGTTTTTCCCATGATGGTATTTGATGAATGATTTATCCCGTCTGTGTTTCAACTCATGAGCCCTTCATTAAATTTCCTCTTCCCTTGTCCAGCTGCAGAG
>VWZN01018084.1:698268-739317 GCA_013396955.1 Regulus satrapa | reverse complement strand
TTTTTTTTTTTCAGTGTGTAATACCAATGTTCAGGTTACTTCACTAGTTATAGATCACAAATTTCACAGATTGTTTTTGAATTTAGTTGGGGAAAAAAAAAAAGGAAAAAAAAAAGAAAAAAAAAGAAGAGTCTTTTGGCTTTTCAGTACTTGACTTTACGAGATTCCAGAATAATTTCTAGTGAAAACCTCTGCCACAAGGGCCATATTTCATTGTGAAGTGTGAGTAGATGGAACTTTTGCTTCTGTTAGCCCTTAACTCCTCTGTAAGGAGTTAGGCTTTACTTTTCTCTCTCTTTAGGAAGAAAATTACCTGTTTTAATGGTGTCAGCATATATTTTCTTTCCTACATTTATACAGGCTATCTTAATAGACACTCAGAGATTCCAGGTAGCCTTAGGAGGAAGAAATGTTTTGCAGTAATCCTTCAGAGAGTGGTTCTGAAGGGTGCACAGCAATGGTGCTGAACAGTATGGGGGGAGGTTTTCATGCCTTCCCTTGCCACCAGGCAAAACACAACGAAGAGATTCATGTGCAGCTTTGGAATTCTTCTTTTGCCAACTGGACTGTGGGCAATCATGAGATTTCAATCTCTCCTGAATTTTAGCATGGTCCACAAGAAAGTTTAAGTTTACAGTGAAAATTGCTATTCCCACAGAAAAACCATAGGACCATCTGTAAATATGACTATGACATTTAAATGATTTTCTAGTCTCAGATGTGGTCAGAATCTTAGCTTTTTGTCAGATTCAGCATTTTTAGAGACTGTGACCTTGTGCAAAGGAGTGCGCTGAGGACCTTTTATTTAAGGGACTGTAGTGGAATTTGTGAGTGTGAAGAGCCTAATATTTTAAGTTTAATTTCCATTACCCAGTTCTTACATTCTCACATTAAAAAGTACTGTTACACAAAATCCGTCAGATAAAATTTAACTCTGAAAAAAGTAGACATGAAAGAATGTTAGGTGGTTTCAGGACAACTGAAGTGTTTCTCATGCAAAGCTTTGTAGGTTTTCTGTCTATTTACCCCTCTCCAGATTTAGGCAGCAAGTTTTAGAAGGAGAGATGTAAAGTATTTTAAAACCATAAGGCTTTAAACCATATGGGTCAAATCTGGATCATCATCCATAGTACTACCATGTCTATGTCAACGAGAGGTGCAAATGTTCTTTGAAAAGTTAGCACAGTTTCTGGTATCTTGCTAAATATTTCTAGGAGCAAGGCGAGTGGGGAGCAGGTGGGAAAACATGGCAAGCCAGTCATAGCTTCCAAACCATTTTGCCTGTGTCCCAGGACCATGAAGAGGCGGAAAAAGGGTCAAGGTGTGAAGTGGGAGGAAAACATCCCTTCTAAAAGCAGCAAATCGCAGATCTCCCTTTTTCCACTCCCTCCTCCCTTTTTTCCTAGCTGTAACCTCAAGCTCACTTCTCCTCCTACCACTCCTTCCCAGCTTTTCCTTTACCCTGACTTTCATTTGGGCCAGGAGAGGTCCAAAAGCCTTCAGAGGCTGATGCCTTCTTTTTATTTTTTGGTGATCAGATTTCTATCTGGCAGCATTGGTAATTTTTCTGTTATCAACCCCCCGCAATCTTTTCATTAGAAAGCTCAGGGGCCTGTGTATATTCCATTTTCAGCTCTTGCAGTCAAGAGCTCAAAATCTGCAAGAGAAGTGTTGGAAATATGCTGAATTTTTGACTCAAGTTAAACTTCAGGATGACTTGAGCAGGAGAGACCATCCTGAATAACAAGCCTTACTGGAGAGCTGTTGCCATGACTGATCTTAGAGGCACTTGGCCTTTGGTGCTAAACAAATGATTACATTTATAAATATAACATGGAGTCTGGGAAGCACCCTTTGTGAAGTGCCTGGCCAAAGGGACTAACTATCTGTAAAATTTCCTTGTAGTGATAAAAAAACATGTATTTGCCATACTTTTCACACTAGAGTAACAAGGAAGACCCCCAGTACTTTGTAGCACTTGAAACTGTTGAAAAATAAACTTAGTTTTGAAAGCCTTGAGAGGCTGCAAAATGCATGTCCAATCTTTTAAAAGTATTGTTCCCTGGAATTTCAAGTGAAGATTATTTTTTTAATCAATTCCTTATCTACTATATGGATGCATTCAGTCTACTTCCATTCTCATTCTCCCTTTTATTGCTTTCAGATCCAAACTGTCACCAAGAAAGTGCTGGTGCCACTCCCTGTTGAAGAGCCACCTAATGTCACTGATTCTGCTATTGCTATGGTGAATGAGACAGCACCACCTGAAGCCCAAATGGTCATTAAGAAGGGACTTGAATTTAAGGATGGCATGAACGTCCTGGGTAAGAAAATTTTCTGCCTGTCAAATATGTACATCATGTATATGTCACAGCTTTCTGCTGTGGCTAGGTAGTCAGTGTTGTTTGATCTGGTCTTCAGTGCATGTTTAGTCTGTCCAGATAATCACCAAATGTTATCACCTGCCAGCTGTCCGTTGGTCTCTGAGACATCACAGAAATCAGCAAGTGAATTGCTCTGGATTGGCAGCTTTGTGGTTATGAATTGGAGGAGCACAGTGCCAAAGCATGTAGGAGGTACCCAAAATGTCCTTTCATCCTCGAAGAAGCTGACCTAGGCTAATACTAATGCATATTGGCAAAGCAGTATGGGGGAGAGATTCAAGAGCCAATGCTTCACACACCCCCTGATGGATCTGAGCTAAGTTGTTTCCAGCAGGTGTCTCGGTTGTCCTGAACTAAGTTGGCTTGATGCAGAGCCTGAAGTGAGAGGTGGAGTGTGAACCACACCACCCAAGAAAAATCCCAGAAAGGCTTGACACATTTCTGAGTCACAGCTACCTCCTCCTTTCATCTTGGCTGCTGACCTTTACCAGCTGCAAATGCCATCATGGCATCTTGTCTGGACAAGCCAGCAAGTGGAGGTGATAGGCAAATTTTCCTATCTCCTACCCTTTCCTGAAGCAACTGTACAGTCTGGGATGGGGGCAAACGAGAAGCAAACAGCTTCCGCACCACTTCTATTTTCTCTTCTGTGTCTAGAGTCCCTGTTTTGTCATCCGAGGGAGGAGTGCTCCTCCTTCAACTCCTTGCTTTCTGCATAGGGTGAAGTCAGTGACAGGTTAGCTCTCAATTAGTAGCCTCACAGCTATGCTCACAGATGCCCTGCGCCAGCATGTCCACAAGGCTGAGGCTGACACCTCTGTCTGTAGGTGTCCTCGAAGTGGGACAGTATGTTGGGGTACCTAATCCCCTGCTTTCTCTCACCACTAGGCCATAAGTTTTGAAGGGCAAATGGCCTCTTACAGCTGCTGAGCAGCTCTTGCTGGCACAGCGCTGCTGTGTCTGCAGACCTTCCTGAGGTGTTGGTGAGTTGGTTGGCTGCTTTTCTTAGATGTAGGGGAACTGATAGAATCTGTAAGCTGATCTTGTTTTTCTGTGAAGCAGCCTGCTCTATAAGAGCCCTGTATCCTGCAGGCCTTCATGGCTCTCGTTCCACTCAGTATCTGTGGGCAGAGGAGCCACTTTCAGAGCTGCAGGTTGGCATTTTGCACGGGGCATGAGGCAGCAGCTCATTATCAATGCTGTTTGCCCTCACCTGTTCTTTTCTCTCCTGGAATTCGGCTTATGCATTAAAATGAAACAGTTGTTCTGACGTGAGAGACGCATTACATTCAATGCTGGGCTTGTTTTGTGCAGGCTCTGTCATGGATAAGAAAAGATCTAGAAGGCTGAATACAATTCTTACAGAAAAGAAATGCACAGTTTTGCTGGGGAATTTGCTGTGGTGCTTTGACCAATGACTCAAATGTTCTTCAGTTTTTGGGGTTGGTTTGGCAAAGGTTTGATTTTGAATGAGGAAATGAAAATGTTGTGGGAATTGCCATCCAGTTTGGATAAGCTGAACAAGCCAGGCAAATTCCTACAAATAGGAACCAATCTGACTCTCATGACTAGTGCAACAGCTCATTTGGAATTAATGAACAAAACTACCTATTAACATTTTCTAATGCAGATTCTGAGTTCCAGGAAGTAACTTGGTCTTTGAAAAGCTTTTCATGATTTCTCTACGCTCTGCAGCACACAAACATATGCTTCACTTCCCTATTCAACTGACTCAACAAAGATAGCTTGGTTCTAAAGAATGACTTTGTATCCAGGAAATTGGATTTAAAAAAAAAAATAGAAGAAAAAAGTCTGGTTGCTAAATCCAGTGTGAGGATAGCCTGTCTTTTCCCAGGCTATTGGCAGCTCGTATTCCCTTACCTTGAATGTTTTTGTGTCCCAATAAGTTTTTTTCCATAGGAATTTCCCAGATAAGTTTACACATTTGTTAAATATTGGGCTCATATAATGACTGAAAATTTAGCCCAAAGAATGAAGATTAAAACCATCTGTCAGTATCAGTTAATAATCCAACTCTGGACACACTGGAAATTTCTGGATGTAAAAGGCTAGCATTGAAGAAACAGCTCCCAAGTAATCCATGACAGATGCATCGTTGCTTTTTCACACTGATAGTCCAATACTCCAGATATTCACACTTTAGAATTAACATTTAGGAGCCAAATATTACCCATATTGAATGTTATGATTTTGTATCCATTGATAGCCTTTTCAGTGACGATAATCTGCTTATCAGGAGTTTTGTGGCTAAGTGCAATACCTACCCACCCCACCTCTACCTTCTTCATGTAATGGGAAAACTGGCCTACAAAAGTTCTAGGACTACTTTTGCCTTTTCCTGCACTCCAGGACTGATTGGTCTGTCAGGGCACTTTCGTAAAGCCAGAGAAAATTCCTCTTGGTTTCTAGCAAGTGTTCTAACAACAGAGTTCCAGTGCAGCAATGTGTTCCCATTTGCCAGGGCTTGTGAGGTTTCTAATAGCTGAATGGTACTGAGATTACTGTATATGTATTTTTTGATGATCAGATCAATACAGAAAAAAAAACCCAACAAAAAATAATTGGGCTGTGAAATTAGAATTTAGTAAAGCATTGAAGAATCAAAAATTTTCTGTATTTGATCATGGTAGTTGAGCATATGTACAAGTCCCAAGAGATGTGTAATACTTTATAGTTCTGAAATCCTGAGAAATCTGCTCTAGGATGGCCCTGCTGGAGCAGGGAGGTTGGACCAGATGACCCACGGTGCTCCCTTCCAAATTTATCAAAATTTATCTAGACTGTGATTCTATGCTTCTGTGAAATCTGGATTTGCAGGTATCATCAAGACATTGACCAGGTGAAAAATCTTCCTAAAAGCCTTCTTTTTGTCTCGCAATTTTTCCCAATAGGTTTGATAGGATTCTTTATTGCTTTTGGCATTGCTATGGGGAAGATGGGAGAACAGGCCAAGATGATGGTCGATTTCTTCAACATCCTGAATGAGATTGTAATGAAGTTAGTAACCATGATCATGTGGTAAGTCTGTAGTTCTAACTCACAGAACAAAAAAGTCAGTTTTAAAAAGCCCTTATAAAAGCTTAATATAGTGATGCCAGTTTGTTAGTTAAACAGTGTAATTAAATAGTTGACTTTCTAAAGCCTTGGCAGGCATATTAGAACCACAGCAGCATTATTTTTATTTTGTGAGGATTATTTAGGATCCAGTTTGAAATATTCATGAAGAGATTCTGTTCTTTGTGTGCTGAAATACAACACATGCAAGTACCAGCAAAGGCCTTTAAATGCCACATTGACTGTGGAAGTTCATTATATAGAAGAAGACCTAAGCAAGCAAAAATGGCCCACATAAGAACATCCCAATCTTCCTGGAGGGAGAGCATAATCCCAAGGTATTACCTAGGAGGTATAATTACAAAAAAAGTCTGTAGACACACTATTCACATGTGAATAAGTAAGATATATTTGACCATCAAATGAAATTACAGTAGTTTTCAGTGACGTGTAATCCTTTCACTCATAGTTTCTGCAGAATGTGTCTTACAACCTCGCTGCACTGGGGCACTGGAAGATATCTGCCCTGTTTTTGAAGTATACCTGTTTTTAATAATGGGACCTGACTTTCCTTTAAGGAAGTGACTTTACCCAATTAAGTCTGAGCCCTTGTTTACAGCTCTGAGAGGGACTCACTCTCCCCCTCTTTTTAAGTGTATCTTCTGAATGTTTCCCCAGAGCTATTTGCATGCCAAGCATGGCCATCTCACAAAAAGCCAGTTTTCCAGAACATTAAAAAAATGCATTGCTACATTTGGCATGGTACTACTGTGTTTCCTAGGTCATTGAGAGCAGAAATAGCCACCCCAAGATCACACAGGTATTGTGGCTCACTGCTACCTGGGATTCCCTGGTGTCCCTGGGAGTGATTTTCTGGAGTTAAAAGGCTGCCCTCCTCTCTTGAGCTCGATGGACACAGTATATAGGAAGGGCAGCAGGGTGCCTGAAGCACAGAAGCCATCATGTTCCAGAGGGACACTGTTAGGCAAGAGTAAGGCAGGCAATAACATCAGTGGGGAAATGTGCAGAGTAACAGAAAGAACTTCAAGCAATGACCTTGCATTCCTGTTATGCTTCTGCTTTTCTGTAGATGATCTCGCTGCATAAAACCAAACTTGTTTTTACGCACAAGACTTTCAATATTTATTCAATCTCCACTTACTAAAGAGATGCTGACTATACTCCCATAACCCTCCAGGAAGTAGAATTTACTCTTACTTAGCACCCTTTTGGTAGACCCAAGATATAATACCCTGCCTACAATATAAATGTTCTCTAGTAGTCAGTGTTGCAACAGCAGGAAATCTTTCAAGTTTCAAGAAATTCACTGTAAATATTTATTTTTATTTGTGTGCTTTTTGTTTTTCTCCTCATGAAAAAAGGAAATTTATGTTGAGAATTCCTTTTGTTCGTCTCTGTTTAGAATTTTAAAAGATTTGTTGAGGCCAGAAGCAAGAGGGGTTTAGTATGTGTTTATAGGGAAAAATGCACTTCCTTATGCAGAGGTATGTTTTGTTTGGTTTATGATTTCTCAGCACAGACATCTGTAACTCCCATAGCACCTACAGACTCTCAGGAGCATGGCACTGTTACACAGGCATAAAACAAAACAGACATCTGGCTCTGACACCATGTAACTCCCTGTAAGAACTGCATTTTGTCAAGTTCATTGAAACGTGGCATTTTATGCTGACTGGTATAACAGCTGGCCTTGCATTTGAAATGATTGAAGGCTTTCCAGGCCTTGGGCACATTGCTTGAGAAACCATGAGATATTCTAACAAAAAACAGGAAGCACTTTCAT
The DNA here is from genome assembly GCA_013396955.1 of Regulus satrapa. Taxonomy (NCBI): domain Eukaryota; kingdom Metazoa; phylum Chordata; class Aves; order Passeriformes; family Regulidae; genus Regulus; species Regulus satrapa. The sequence continues at coordinate 732,054 of VWZN01018084.1, read as the reverse complement.
TCTGAAGGTCAGTTTCCTTTGTATTGTTGTAATGATTGAAGAGACAAAAACCCTACCCTAAGTAACAAAAGTACATAACTAATGAAGAATCCATAAATTAAAAAGCATTTGTCTGAATTGTTGAAAGACTGTAGTGGAACCATTTTCAGCCTTCAAGATATAAACAGTTCATTTCAACAAATAGTTTAACTGAATAATGCAACCCCCTGAAAGATAAACAATGGGTTGTTAAAGTTATGTTTTAAGGATAAATCTACACCATTCTTTATAATGACACAAGCCTGTGTAACATTATCATACTCTTGTACAATGTTATTTCAGGACTGAAAACTATTCAGAAAGGGATATTCCATTTGATAGAATGGAAAATGAAATAGATCTGCTGGAGATGGCCATTATTTTTAAAAAATATGTGAAAACTATCCCTTGAATTTCCATCAGTTCTTGACGCACACCTCAGTGTTGAGCCTGAGAGCACTCTACTCTTCCCCAGTCTGCATTTTGTTCAGCACAGTTTTTATGACTGCACTGCCAAGACAATTTCTGTCTATGCTTGTTTCCTTTCTCCAGGTATTCCCCGTTGGGTATTGCTTGCCTCATCTGTGGAAAAATCATTGCAATCAAGGACTTAGAAGTAGTTGCTAGACAACTTGGCATGTACATGGTCACCGTGATTGTGGGTCTTCTCATACATGGAGGGATCTTCCTGCCTCTGCTCTACTTTGTGATAACAAGGAAAAGCCCATTTTCATTCCTCGCTGGGATTTTCCAGGCATGGATCACAGCACTAGGCACAGCTTCCAGGTACACTTGAGAAATACCAGTGGGCTTTGTTTTCTAGCAGATTCTTACCTGCTGTTTAGACATGGTGCATCTGCTTTTCTAACCCTCACTGCAAAATCATTTTATGCCATTGAATGAAGAATATTTTTAATACAGCCATGTTTAAATAAATCAAAATTTCACTTGCCTTCAGGAGTGTCTACAGAGGCTGTGTAGCAACCTGCAGGTATCTGGGAGACCTACCTTTTGTTTTCTTTTCTGCCATTTGCCAAATCATTTGTGCAAATTGTGTTAACTCTGTGCTTGTTTCCTCAACTAGGAAAAAAGGATAATTCTATTCCTTTTGAGAATTTTCAATGCATTCAAGGAAAAAAAAAACAAACAAATAAACATTGATAGGTTTCACAAAAGAAAGAAACAAACCTCTCCATTTTTATTTTAATCCATTTTGGCAAAATTATTGGACTTCAGTGAAAAGCTGAGCATTTTAGACTTGTTAATGCACAGAACAGACTCAGAAAAGTCTGTAAGTAATGCAGCTTTCAGTAATAAATTTTTAAAAATCCAAAACTAGTGTTTAGCCTTGAGACAATAGGTCTTGAGTTGAATTTTTTTTTCAGTTAAATACTATATTTTAAAATGTTTTCCTTCAATAAATGTTTTATTTCTGAAGAAAATTTAATCTTCCATTTTAATTAAAAAGGTGAAAAACCTCCCTTGTTCACAATGGACCACCAGAAAATTGAGCATTCTTGATTTGAAGAATGCCTTGAAAGAACTGAAATGCAGCTGTCTCCTTGGGTCAACCCAAACCACCCTGCTGAACAGCTTCTCCCTTGATGAACAAGAGTCTCTGGGGGACTTACTGATGTGCATAAATACCTGATGGGACATGCTGAGAAGATGAAGTCATGCCCATTTCAGTGGTGCCCAGTGACTGGAAGAGATGGAATGGGCACAAACTGAAGCACAGGAAATACCATCTGAACACAAAAAAAACCTTTTTTGCTGGGATTTACTGTGGCACTGCATGAATGCTGGCAAAGGTTACCCAGAGGAGCTGTGGAGTCTCCATCCCTGGAGGTCCACTAAACCTGTCTAGGCACAGTCCTAGGAAACATGGGAAACCTGCTCCAGCTGCCTGTGCCTTGAGCAAGGTGGTTGGGAGGGGTGACCTCCAGAGATATACTCCATCCTCTGTAATTCTGTGGCTCTCTGATAAACAATGTTTGATTATAGGAGATCTCACCTGGCCAAGAGTTTTCATAAATGACAATTTACCTAAGGCTAACAAATTTACCTTTTGTTCATTGAAGTGTTTAAGTTTCCACTTCAGCAGTATTTTTGGATGGAGGTGTTTATTTTGAGCAAGTCAGTATAATGACCTGAAATATTCCCACAAAAGCAAGATACTGTGTGCCTGTGCAAAGAGCTGTTCTCTACCAGCCATCTTTTGCATCTTTTCCTATTCTCCTACTGTGTTTCACATCCTTTCTTCCTGTCCTCCAGTGTCTGGGAACAACTTAGGTTTTATTTTTTGCCTGACTTTTTCAGTCCTTAACACCATACAAATTTCTCAATTTAAAATAAATTCACAATCAAATAAATTTAAAATTTTTCCCTTCACTCAGAGCTCTGTGTATCACACTCAGAGATCTGCATATCAGTGTCATGGTCTGGTTCTTAAAACTATTAGAAATGCCTCTGCCTGAATCAAGGGACAAAGAAGTTCATATACCAACGTCAATAATATGGATTTTATTTAATACGAAATATGAGAGAGAGAGAGAGAGAGAGAAGGGAAGGAAGATGAATAGAAATAGACTGACAGATTAAAGAAAATATCACCACTCTGTGGATCCCACCAGCTGATTGATGCTGTCCATCAGGTCTTCTTGGTGGAGAGGGTCCCCAGAAAAAAAATAGAATCCAATGGATTACTTAGGTTCAGGCTAGGTGGAAATGCCCAGGTGCTTGCCCCAATGAGGGAGGCAGTTCTTACAGCAGACTCTGGGTCTGTTGTATCACGTGCAATGCCATGGTGCAAGGCCTCAGCAATGAGTCTGAAAAATTCATCCAGGCACTCTCAGGCTCTCATCCTACATCAAGCCACATTCATGTCTTGGCCTCAGTTCCACTTGCAGCTAAATGTAGGCCTAATTTTAAAATTGTCCAAAAAAGGCTTAAATCACAGCAGAAAGTGGAATTAGGAAATGTAAAGAGTGGTATTAGAATTTCTGATTTTTGCTCCCTTATACATATTTATGTTATACATAAATGTTGATTTTAATTATGTCTTCTTTATGGTTTTTTTTCCTTTCTCTCCCTAGTGCTGGAACATTACCTGTCACATTCCGGTGTCTTGAAGAAAATCTTGGCATTGATAAGCGTGTAACAAGGTTTGTTCTTCCTGTTGGAGCAACTATTAACATGGATGGAACTGCCCTTTATGAAGCTGTGGCTGCCATCTTCATAGCACAGATGAATGGAATTGACCTGGATGGAGGCCAGATAGTTACTGTGAGGTCAGTTCAAAAGAGTTCTTTGTTTCTACAGGCTGTAAAATGTGAATGCTTTGGGTTGGATGTCTTCTCAGTAACTGAGTCGTTTCAGTTGGATTCAGTAAGAAATCCATGGGTTTCTAATGATATACAAATTAATGTTTTGTAGATAGGTCCTGGTTCTCTGGTGATATGTTTTCTATCATTTGCAGCCTTAGTGCATGCCGGTGGTGTTTTACACTTCTGCACTTGACAGTTGTCATGGTTTAACCCGGGCAGACACCGGACCTCACACAGTCACTCGCTCGCTCCCCACCAGCAGGATCAGGAGGATCACAAGGGCAAAAGAAAACTCATGGACTGAGATAAAGACAGTTTAGTAGGGGAAGCAGAACAGTGCACACAAGCAAAGCAAACCAAGGAGTTAATTCACTGTCTCCCATGGGCGGGCAGGTGCTCAGCCACCTCCAGGAGAGCAGGGCCCCATTATGAATGACAGTCACTTGGGAAGACAAAGAACATCATTCCAAACTCCCCTTTTCTCCTTCTTCTACCACTTTGGGCACAGATGCTGTATCACGTGGTCTGGAACATCCCTTTGGTCAGCTGGGGTCACCTGTCCCAGCTGTGTCTCCTCCCAGGCACCCCCAGCTCCCTCTCCTCAGGGGCTGTACAAGAATCAGAAAAGGCCTCAGCTCTGTGTGAACCCTGCTCAGCAACAACAAAAACATCTCTGTGTTACCAACCCTGTGTTCAGCACAAATCCAAAACACAGCCCCAATCCAGCCCCTGTGAAGAGAATTAACTCTACTCCAGCCAAAACCAGCGCACAAAACCAAGTCAATCGTAATATAAAGCATTCAAGCATTCTCTCTCCAATTAAATGCTTTTTTTTTTCTTTTTAGCTTACTCAACTATACTACAACTATATATGAGCCATTAACTATCTAGAACATATATGTATTTTTATACACTAGAAGAAAAAAAATTATACCTAAAAATCTTTCTATGTGTTTATATTTGCCTTTTTCTGTGACTTTGATGAACAGGAGAAAAAAAAAAACATTAACAGAGAACAGCCTATCCTGAGGGTGAGATTTTCTGTGGCATGGTCTGAATACTCCCAGACCTTTTATCTCTAACCCAGCAAATATTAACTGTAGTCTTTTCATATCAATTTGTCTTATCCAGAAGAAAGCTGAGCATCTGTAAGGACAAAAGAAAGTACCCATTAAAAAAGGATAAGAGTGATTGAAGACTGTTTATTGTAAGGGAGTTTTAACTTGATGAAGACAGAACATTTTGAATAGCTAAAATGGAAACCACAAGTGAAAGCTGCCAAGTTTATCTTCTTCCTGTTTTTACCCACACAGTTTTCTTTTATTAAACCTTTTTAACACTAAATAAACTCCTGCAAAGGGATGTCTAATTCTATGTTTCTTGCTCAGCTATACTAGTGCCATATTTTCCATTCATTTTCTTCCTGCCCTGACTCCTAAAATAGTAAAGCCAAGTCTGTAAAAGGTTTTCAGGGCTGCTTTTAATGAAGGCAGATGCTAGACCTGCATGATCCATATTTGTTCCTAAAACTGAAAACATTCATTTCAGAAATGCCACATAGTGAACTAAATTGAGACCAGGGAAATTCAAATCAGGAATCTGCTGTTGTCCAGAAGATTTGGTAGGCTTGAACCTGAGTTACTCCTCTTCCTCTGAGTGATTGACCAGTTGTCTCTTCTGGATCTCACCATTTCAAGGCTGTTGTATCCAGCTTTGTGACTGACATTTACAAAGCAGGGAGCAACTTTGGTTGATTTCTAAAACCACTGGTTTTCCTCTTCATGCATTTTTGCTGCAACAATATGGGAAGAACGATCTCTTGAGATGACAATAAGAATGAAGAAAAGGTTATAAGGTTTTGTCTGGTATATGCACTTTGTGATACTGAGAATATTTAAATGACCCAGACATAACCTCATAAAGACTTAATTAGCCTTTTACCAGCCTTAGTTACTTCATACTAGTAATTTAATTCCTCTCATTTTCTGTATGCTTTGGGAAAGGGTAGCTAAGAGAGGTTCTGTTTAGTTCTGAACAGTGCTAGCTTCGTTCCCCTCCAGGTCTGTAAATGCTGCTAGGGGAAGGCAGGCAGGAGCATTTCATCACACATCTTGGAAGAAATCCCTTACCAGTTTAGGCTGGAAGTGCCTGAGGATCTGGCTTCACGTGCAAAGCCTGACAGCAGAACAGAGCATCCTGCCTGCACACCTGCTGGACCTCTCCGGGTGTTTAGTAAGCCCGGCTGCACTCTAACCCAGACACCTGCCAAAAATACTGCAGCCTGGGTCAGACCCAGCCAGACAGCATCTGTCAGCTCTAAATTGGGTTAACATTCTCACAGATGAGTTCTGGGGCTAATGGGCAAGTATTTCCTGTAGAGTCCATTCTCCCCTACTTCTGCATTGGAAGCGCTTTCAGATTTATTGGGTACGAGTGGTGGGGTCAGCCCCCGGCCCCTCCAAGAACCCCAAGGAAAATGGCATCCACTGTGGCACAGTTCACTTTGTGTGCTGAGGCTCCACCCATAGCCTGATTTCCCAGACATTTTTTCCTAGGCAGCCCAGTTGAGGAACATTTCTCTGCTCTGACTGACTGCCAGATGCAGTCCTCTCAGAGACTCCATTTCCTCCCTCCATTTTCTTCCTCCCTAATAGCTGGCATGCATTAGGGCTTTCAGCATGTGTACAGCCCCTATAGTAGTTTTTGCCGTCATGTATAGCATCTGTTGCAGCATAAATATAAATCAAATTGGTCCCTCTCACTTTCATTCCTTTTTATTTACTCTGCTCTTCTCCCTCTGCCTCTACTTGTCCCTCTCCTCCTTCTCTTCCCTGTTATTCCCCCCTTGACATGCTCTCTGACAAATTTATTTTCCGTTCTTTATGACTGCCCAATGATGTTGCTATTTGTTATGGTCTGTGTTGTATTTTTACAATCATTTGAAGCTCAGACATTCACTCTACTGATCTTCATCAAAATATAAGAGGCAAAAACAAACACGGGTTTGGATTTATGAAGCAATCAGATAAATTTTTCTTTTTCATCCAGGATGATTTGTATCCAGCCTTGGTATACCACTGGTTTGTATTTTGGGAGTTTTGAATACCAGACTTTTATTCTTCTGTATTTAACAATAACTGCTTTCTCTCAGCTTTTAACTCACAATTCAGTCTTCAGGTAACAAAAATAAACAGAAATGAATCATCCTGAACATTCAACCCTCAGTCACCAAACTTCAGCATGTGTGGATGGTCAAAACTCAGGATTCAAAACCCTCGATGAGTTGGTGGAGTATAGAAAACACCACGACACAGATTTGAATGTCATGATTAGCTTACAGACCCCTCTTCCAATTCTTCGAACAAAACCCATTGATTTGGCCTCCCCTAATAAATATTTCTAGAGAAGCATAAAAGTGAAAATATGACTTGGCCTTACCATGATTTATCATAGAGTTGTGTTTTATGGGAAGAACACATTAAAAATATGACCTTCCTAATGGTCACATGAGTATGCAAGTAAAGTGTGTGTTCTCTTCCTGCTACTCCCATTTGATTTTTGTTTTTGCAGTTTGACTGCCACCCTTGCAAGTGTTGGAGCTGCCAGCATTCCCAGCGCGGGACTTGTCACTATGCTGCTGATCCTGACTGCAGTGGGTCTGCCTACCCAGGACATCAGTTTGCTTGTTGCTGTTGACTGGCTTTTGTAAGTTGTGCTGTCTCTGCTGCTCGGTGCAGAAAAGATAGTGAAGCAATGTTTGTCCACAGTGCTTTACAGCCATTAGTCTTAAAGGAGTGCAAGTCTCTCCTCTACAGATAAATCAAAGGAGGAAATGGCTATTCAGTGAGGTAGGAGACACTGAAAGCAGCTTCTCAGCTGTTGCAAACTGTTACAGAGCTACTGAAGTAATTTTCCATGAGCCAAGGGTCTTCTTGGCACACTTGTGAGCTCACGCTTTTATATTATCTTCTTCCTAATGATGCCTTTCCATCACTCAAGAGCAGTTTTCTAATCTTTGCTTTCATATTTCCATTTATTATAGTTCTGGTCTAAAACGAAGGATGAACGCTGAAAATTCAAGTTCGATCAGGATGTTGCCAAGCAAGTTATAGATGAATTTGGGCATTTGTACTATCAAATGTTTTGTACTTGTAGGGGTAAACTTGGTTTCTTTTCATATATAAGAAAGTAAAATATCTTTTAAAAGAGCCTTTTCCAGGGTAGGACAAAGACCAAAGACAAATAAGAATGAAAACTGAAATAAAGAAGGTAATTCCCTAGTTTCATTTTACTGACAGATCATTCAAACTAGAAAGAGTGGCTTTCACTTCCAAGAACTTGTGATCAAAGTCCCCAGTGTCACTGCAGGTCCTCCAGCAAGAAACATCTAACCCACAAATTGGTTTCTGAGGCTATTGGTCTTCAACACTTAAATACAGAAGCTGGAAATACAGACAGAGGGTATGCCAGGCCACATCCTTTCTCTTGCTGTCATGTGACAGCTGGGATATCCTTCTGTCATCTGTGCAGAGCTGAAAGGGACTCAGTAGCCCTTAAGTTGTACAGGCCTCTGGAGACACTTTTGCACTGTCCTGTGGTGCTGCAGCACAGTATATTCTGGTATATTCTGGTCAACAGCCAGCTTTCCCCTAATATCCTTTTAAGTAGTTAAACAAAAACATTTGTTTTTGTTGTTCCAGCTGTGATGCCCAGGAAGGGAGACATAAATATAACTGTACTATTTGTGTGTTTTCTCCTACACTAGCAGCCTCAGCTGCCTACTTCTGGTAGCTTTCGGTTCCAGATGCACAACTAAAATTATGCAAGAAAAAAATAGCAGAGTTGAGAATGTACATATGCAGAAAAAATAGAAGTTTAATTTTCTGTCATTATCTTTTGGCTTATTGAGAAGAATTCAAGAACTTAATCCTCTGACATGTATTTTGGATCTACTGGCATGGTCTATCTGCCACTAAGAATTTTGAAGGATAACATGCAGCTCTGATTTCTGCTTCAGAGAAGAAAGAAACGAATTTACAAGTTGAGGAGGCAGAGGGAAAACTCGGCTTATATGATTTATATATAACTGAATTTCATGATGTCATGGTGCAGAATGGTGGAAAGAGAAGGTATAGCAGGCATAGGGAAGGATGTGATATTCAGTGGGTTTATTATATTTATGATGCCGTAGTTAAAAACAGGAAAGTGGTATAGGAATTTGCAGCTGGAAGAAGGAGAGAAAAGTTATATAAAGATATATATTTAAATATCTGTTTTTCTTGGCTCTCCAAGTAAGGCAAATAGGTAGTTTCTGCAGCTGGTAGGAGGATGTGCAAAAGGAGCATGTGGTTTGTTTGGTTTTTTTAGGGAAATGTGTTTTTAAAATATTCCTGTGGACTAGAAGCTCTGCCTACACTAGCAAGCCTCAGAGCTGTAATTTTATCAGCAGTTCTGATCAACTAGTGGGTGTTACATTTCAGCAGCATTGTCCCCACTGGATAATCCAACCTTGCTTGAGAAATAAAAACTTCTGTACTGTGGAACTGTAGCCATGATGAATGTAGGAAGAGAGAGGGATAGGAATCATGAAAGAAATACTTCAAGATGTCTTTCCAAAATAAATGGAAGGCAAGGGAACTTTCAGCCCAAATGGTTGGGCTTGGATCCTCGTGGCCTACCAATCAGCAGTGCCAGTGCGGCATAAGAACTGAAAAGTAAAAGGAAAAGAGATAAAAGAAGAGGTCAAAAACTCTGTGTCGTGCCACTGTACTTATTAATCTATCTTCAACAACTAATAGCTTGATTTTCCATCTTCCAGTGGCTGTGTTATGGTAGCCACAATGATCTAATGAACGATGAAAAGTGGTGCTGCTAGTATCGCTGTGTTAACAAAAGGCCCACAGGCCAACTTCTGAGCAAGCTTTTGCACACACAAACCAGACCTAAAGAATATCTGAAATGAAATGTCATTAAAACCACATGAATTAAAAACACATTAATAAATTAAAACACGTGATTAAAACCACATTTTCTTTACTTACAAACATTAAATACTGTAGCAGCAGTATTTCTAACAGAATGTAGAAAAGAAAGTCAATAAAACATTTAAGACCAAATTCCAGCCACTCTTCTGAAACCCATGAGTAGATGCAACCAGCCATGTAGAAATACTTGGAACAGCCCTTCAATAACATTTCAATTTCAGGTAAAAAATGTTTGTAAAAGTCTCCTACTCTATGAGTTTTTCATCATTTTTGACAAAAGCAAATATCAGAACATCAGCTGATCTTACAGTACTACCACCATCTGAAATTGTGTTCTTTCTAAAACCAGTTTTGCATGATTTGGTCATTGTGTAACACAAAGATCACTTCATGTCAAATCCTTAAACTTGGCACTCTGTCCTTCAAACTGGAGCTGAAAAGTTTCCGTGTGGATTTTTTCTCAAGCCTCTCCAGTATCTATTGAGTTGTTCAATCTTTCTATCTCACATGCGTGCATACCCAGAGTAAGCTCTTTCAACCAGACAAGTTTCCCAGGATTTCACAACTCTTACAGTCTCTCTTACAGTTTAAAACCAAGCACAACACAGCAGTGACATTTAATAGGACAGTAATTATATGCCAGCAGATGGAATAAAATGAGCTTATTTTGCTTGAGCCACAAAGTGGGTACTCTCCAGATGTGAGCTGACAAGCTTAGCAAATATCAGTGGTACCAGATTAGTGGTATTTTGCAGCAGAGAGAGAGGAATTAGGGGGAATGAGCTTGGCCAGCTGATCCAGTACTTAAACCTTCATTCAGTAACTCAGAAGAAGATTGCTTCAGTTCTGACTCTGGGTTTGAATATTCTGACTCTGATTTAAGCCTTGGCTTAGATCTAGAGTCAGACTATTCAGACCCAGTTGAAGTCTGGATGAACAGGGTCTAGACTGCAACTTTCCTATATTTGTTTTGTTTACATAATCCCACTTGCCTGGAATTAACTGGTCGGTTGGTTTTAACAAAAGAGTAAGTACAATTGTCTTTGTTCTTCATAGGGTGTTCTTTGCCCCAAAAGAGGTCAGTGGCACTTTGCTGTTGATTCCTGACAGCTGAGACTTTGCCGTTTCTGTTGTAAGGAACTTCCTGGTTTCCTTCGGATCGTGCAGTTAACGCATTGTGCATCAGTGTGCAGTTTGTCTTGCTGAATCTCTCAGCTAGTGGTACGTGTGCATGAGCTGGAGCATCTCCTCAAATGACCCTTTCAGAATTTGAATTCTGCCTCAATTATATTTATGTATTCTCTCCACCTTGGTTTTTTGGCATCCTATACTATCCCTCTGTCATCTGGCATCAGTGAATCCTTTCAAAATTTAATACCACTCATGCAAAAATTAAGTAGGTGTTCTTTTTGTAGAGTTGTATTGCCAGGTTCAGTGTATTTAATGGAATTAATTAAAATTCACACCAGAAAGTCTTATTTTCCTATTCTACCACTCTGACCAGGTTTAAAATAGTCCTCACAGGCATTGGATGAGAACTGTATAAAGTATTTAATTTGTGTGAAGCAAAACTGGAAGGACGTTTTCCTCCTATAGGTTGTTGGTTTGTTTCTTGGGGGAATTACTGTACAGGCTTTTTCCCTTCTAGGTATTCTTNAAAAAAAAAAATTAACTGCTTCAGCAAAGATATTGCACCACAAAGTCTCTAAGTATGTAAGCATGATAATGTTGAAAGGAAGAGGAGAAACTTGAATGGGACTATAACTCCACAGCTGAGAAAGTCAGATTTACTGATGTGTAGAGCAAAGATGATAAAATGGGCTCAAAAGTTTATATGGTCATGAATAAGCATGAAAAATGAATGTTTATCAGTTGATATTTTATATATTTAGATGTTTTCTTCTCGGTGTTCTCCAGAAAAAGGATATATCACACACATCTAGTACTGGAAATACTAGAAAGGTTGTTTTGAAATTAATCACTGTCTTGGGAAATGAGGTCTTACATACCAGCTTTTGTCACTTGGCAAATGTCCACACTGTTCAACCTGGACATTTTGTGTAAATGAATCTTCATGAATATACTTCTGAGAATTAATCAGTGTAATCACTTCTCTGACCTATTTGGCAGAGCTAGGCTGGGTTGCTTTCTGTCAGTTTAATTTGCAACCCTTGGTCAGAAGGTTTTTAGGAGTTTTATGTTTAGTGCAGATATGAAGAGGCAAATGAGACTGTAAATTATTTTAACATGTGTGCTGCAGCAGGAATGATGGCAGGATCCAGCTCCCATTTTTGCAGAATTTTGGGGTTGGGATAGAATTTTGAATTCAGGGAAAATCCACAACTGTGGCTTCACTGTTGACAGGTAGAGCCACACTAAAGACAAGACAGGAGAAAGGCAGCATGTGTGTTTAATGGCATCCTGTCCAGAAAGTGCCAACAAACATATTTCTTTGTAATGAAGCATGTTAGCCTCTGTTGGTACCCTCCTACAACAAGGGGCACTCGTTAGTGAAATGCTGTCACAGGCTCATAATTTTGTAGGCCATGACCTATATTTGGGTTGCTCATATGCCAAGCTCTGGCACACGTAGTGTGAGCGGGCATGCTGCCACTCCAACAGATGGCCATCTGTAAAGATGGTGCCAGGAGAGGAGCCTCAATAGCCCAAGCATTGTGGAGATCGTTCAGGCATTCTTGTTCCCTGCAGTTTGCTCACTAAGAATAAAGGGAGAGGCTGTTTGTTAACTCAAATTAGAAAGGAGAACAGTTTATCAGGAGCAAAATCCTTTTTTTCTGGCTGCATGAAGTTCAGTGCTCTGATAAATTCAGATTAAGCAGAGGGGGCAGGGGTGTGAGCCTGGCACCCTGATACAGAAATCTCCAGCTCCAGAAGCAGGCACTAGAGGATCTCAGTCATCCACAGCTCTGCAGTTTGGCTTTGATCTAGCAGACATTTGTTGCCAAACCCCATGAGAATAAGCAGTTGGGACATAGGAGTTTGAACATCCTCCCTGTCTGAACAAGTCCCTTGGGACAGCAAACTTCTCCCATTTCCCTTGAAAGCTCCAAGTCTCTGTTCAAAAGATACCTTAAGCTTCCTGAAATAAATGCAGTTACTGTACCATAAACAGGGCTGCCATGCCCTACATTTTCTTCCTCTCATGCCATTCAACCTCTGCCTTTTCCTTCTTTTGTAGGGACCGGATGAGAACGTCAGTCAATGTAGTGGGGGATTCTTTTGGTGCTGGCATTGTCTACCACCTTTCCAAGGCAGAACTTGACACCATTGATTCCCATCATAAAGGGCATGAAGACATTGAAATGACCAAGACTCAGTCAATGTATGACGACATGAAAAATCATAGGGAAAACAACTCAAACCAATGTGTTTTTGCAGCTCACAACTCAGTCATGGTAGATGAGTGCAAGGTACCTTTCACATTTATGGATATTGAGACATGTATATAGCACTGCATGCTTCATTTTATCTTATTTTTTAACCTGCATGTATTTTTCAAATCGTTCTGCAAATAACAATGTGACAACAAGGTCCATGAACCCCAGACATTTTGAATGTGTTTGAGCAGTTCAAAAGATGGTTTTTTTGCACTCTTCTTAAAACTTGTCATTTGATGGGAAAAAATCATGTACTTTGTTTACATATCAAAAGGCAAGATGCAGCGTATTATGGAATATGCCAAGACACAGAGAATATGGCATCACCTTCTATGGACATTTACTTAATTTTCTGTGGCAACAGAGAACTTAATTGCCAACCCAAATGAAGGATGGCTGCAATTCAGGTGCAGGTGTTGTCACTTGCTGACTGCCTTCATGATATGCTGTTCAGAGGTCGACATGTTGAATGCGCTTTAGCATGAGAATGCTCCTGCACTCACACGGCACGCTTCTTCTTCTCTTCTCTCAGCATTCCTTCCCGAGGCACTAAGGCACAAACACTCTCTTCCCTCTGTAACCCTTGCTGTAACTAACATGCAATATTAATACTAATAATGACATCTTGATCAGAGTGAAGTGAGCTTCAGCGACCCCACCAGCTGAATGCGCGCACAGTTTGGGAGGTTAGCAGTCAAAAGTTCACTAAGAGCCCACCACTGGGATGGGACAGTTTAAAATCCAGAGAGAGCTTTTGTAAAGGAGGAGAAAAGAGAGCAAAACAAGGTCTTCTAATTTCATACTCTAACTTTTTTTGCATTTATTAAGGCTGATGCTGTACACTGTCTTTGAGACAGTGGGTTTGCCAATAAGCCTACCTTAGCCATTTATCCAAACAAATTCTCTTGTATCTTCCAGTTGCCACAACTGAGCCAGTGTCTAGCTGTGCATGACTGCACTAAGTCCATTAGCAGATCACCATTTATATTGGAAATATAATCTTTTGCTGTCATTTTTACTTGTCTCTAGCCTGGCTGGAAATGTTCTTTAGAATGATTTTTTTTTTCCCCCCCCTAATGCTTTACTTCTTGAGAATGCAAGCCAAACCTAAATTTTTAGGGGAAAACATAATACCAAATTTAGGAAAAAAATCTAAACAGCATTCATTTTATCTTCAATTTTTCCCTGAATTTTCTAAGGTTTCAATAAAGTGATTTTTAAAAAATCATACATTTTTTTTTTCTGACATGGCTCTCCCCTTTCTCTTCAGACCCAATCTTTTTCCATTGGAAAAATTTAAAAAATACAATCTGAAATGGAAAGAGAATACACACATATGCAAAATTGAAAATTGTCATTAATTTCTATTTCTCAAAAAAGGCAAGGACTAGAGATTAAAATTTGAAGAAAAGAATTAACTCTCTAGAAAGACAGACAGAGAGCATGTGCACACACACTTTTTGGATAACTTGTTTTGGAATTTTTTGAAAACTGTTTTTAAGTTAAATGGCCAATGCTGGGTTTAAGATTATGTTTATGTAACAGAATACTGGTAATTGAATCTGCTCCCAGTTTCTCAGATTTGCAGAAAGAAAGTCAAGTTATAAAGTAGTAGGCTGTTGATGCAATCAATCCTTGCTGCACTTTCTTTTCTCCTTAAGTTTCTCATATAATTTCCCTCAGCTGAGGCAATAGCTTGCCTCAAAACTACGGATTAATGGTTCTGTATGTCATCCTAAGCACGCCCTTTAATTCAAGTTTGGGACCCAGTGATATATAAGCTAGAAATGCTTGTTCTTTTTAATTGTTTTAGATTTGCTCTGCTTGCAGTCTCAGTTTGCACTTTTAAACTCATAAAAAGAGCCAGGCTTTACAGGATTGAGCACGAGACTGACTTTGAGCAGGTCACTTCTCTTGTCTGTCTGCGAGCTGCCAAAAGGATGTGTTGCTGTGACCTAACTGAAGAGCTATGAATATATTCTGGTGCTTGCAAAGCATTTGGATCATGTTGAAGTGGTCTACAACTCCCAAGTGTTAGACTTGCAAAGACAACAGAGAATAGGATCTGGGGCTTAGAAATAGACAGCTGTTAAATTTGAAAAGCCATCTCTTCATCCTGTCCAAAGCACTGGTGGGTTGAAAAGCTTACTGCAACTCTGATCAGGATATGGAAAAGCTAAACTACTAGCATGCCCTTTCTATTTACTTTCTGTAATATATTCCATGTATAACACTAGTAGTGTATAATTTTGCATGGTCAATGTACATAATTAATAAGTAGTTTACCTTTGTATGGGGTTAGAGTGGTTGTTATTGCATGATTTTTTTGTATTTTTTTTATTGTCCTATTTCACATGACTCTGTGATTTTCATTTCTGAATAAGCTGTTCATTCCTGTATTTGCATGTTTTCCCCTTCCAATTGTCTAAGAAAAAGCTTGACTTTGTTTTAAAAATCAGTGCATTTTGTCATGTTTCCATGTCCCAATGCTTCCATGCATCCTGTTTATCCAGCATGGGGAATTTCAGCTCTGTCTTTAAGTTTTCATTTGAAGCTGAAGATGTTAACTTACAAGGTAAGTTAGGAAAAAAGTAAGCCATCATTTAGAATTAAATGAAAGATTCTCTCACATTATCAAGAGCTACATCACTTTTATAAAGTTAAATTGACATTTTACCTTTTTAATTTTTGATTTTTAAGTCATTTGGCTGGACATATATTTTTTGAAACACAGGTTCATTTATACTGATCTCTGGAATGGAACATATTGTCCAGTGCTCACTGTGAGTTGGTAGATCTCTATAGGCCTTTTACCATACTTAAAACCTAAAAATTCCAGCATGCATCTTTACAGGAAAGAGTGACTGTTTTGCTGTACATCATGTGAGACCAGATTAGCATTACTGTGAATTTTTAATTGGACTACAGTTGAAATCTTTCACTACATTGTTATAGTGGTATGATGAAAAATACTTTCTCAACATGTCTTTTCTTCCATTTCTTTAAAGGTGGTGTAATTGTAGGTGAGTTTGTAGAGGTACACATTATGATTATTCTGGCCTTGCGTATTTTTCAGGTTGTTGCATCAGGTATGCAGCTTTGCTAAGGAATTCCACTGAAAAAAAAGTACAATTTTTCCACATTAAAGAAAAAAAAAATCTGTTCTTGAAACAATCCAGAGAAATCTACAAGAGATAGAAAGGGGTAGAATCTGACAGATTTATTAAAAAACAAACAAAAAAAAAAAGGCCTGCAGTGAAGGTTAAGAAAATGTGGAACATTTTTCTACTACTGATGTTTTTTAGTCATTATAATAAATAAATGAACAGGAGTCTCACTATTTGGGAGTGTTGTGAATTCTGAATAAATGCATTGTACTTATATAATAAGTGACAGTGTATGTAATTCCTGTAAATTTCATAATCTTCCACTCATTACTTTCCTTGTCAGAGTGCCTTGGCCTTTAAAGTCGCTTGTTGATGATAATTGCAGGTAACACTGGCAACCAATGGCAAATCTGCAGACTTCAGTGTTGTTGAAGAAGAGCCTTGGAAACGGGAAAACTAAGTGAAGAGATTCCTAGCTGCATCCTTAATAAGTCCTGAAGCTCTCTTGTGGAAGAAGATACCATGATTAAAGAAGATATCTCTTTTTTTCTTTTTTTTTTTTCCTTCTATTTAACATCTACAGTTTCTGCTTAATTTTGTAACTGAAACTTAGCAAAGATCTCATCAAGTCATTGTAGTGTCTTTGCCAAGCAATGATCCATAGCCATCTGTCTCCCTTGTGTTACTGTTCGGATGATGCACCTGGAGAATGCTCCGTGCAGTGCAATGTGCTCTCACCCACTTCCCCTTCATTCAAGACACAGAGAATGTAAATGCTGCAAAATGGGAAGATCAAAGTGCCAGTACAGTTCACTACAGGGACTCAGGGTCACAGATACAAGAGAAACATAACACCACGTAAGCCTTCAAGTGTTTTGGTGACTCTTGTGGCATACCTGATCTGTTTATCGCTGTATGGCTCAAATACCTTTTGAAAACATCCGTAAAGATTTATATTTGTTTTGATAATAACAAGCACTGTACTTTTGTGCCTAGTTGTACTTTAAACTGAGCTTAGATCTGGGGTCAGGACTAATGCATAGAAGTCAATAAATTATCCCAGACGTTTTGTTAGATCAGTACAACTAAAACTTAGCATCAAGAGAAGACCCCAGATTTGTGTGTGCATGCAGTGTGCTTTTATCAGATGTCCCAGGGCAGCTGCAGCCTTTATTTTATGCTGGGGCTGTGCTGCTCTGTGACTACATTGCACCATACAATACAGGGCAGTAAAATTACAGGCGTGGTAGTTCCTTCACTAAATCTATGGCTGATGTGCAAAATGCAGAAAACCATGGACTCAGTTGTGCCATTTTTAATCAAAGTAGGTGGTACCTTACTATTCACCCTGCTCCACTGATGTTAGAGAGGTTCCACACGTGGATGGGACACTCAGGTAAGGTACTACTCTGATTGATTATGGATGTCATCCTTGGGTACTTGATAATGAGCTGCAAACAAGTTCCGTATCCATTACTCTTACAGAATTTTTGAGTGTGGTCATCAGCAGCATTTGCTATGAAGTGAAAGCCATCTTTCAAATATGTCATGTTTCAGAGAGTGGCTAGATCCTGAATTCACTGCTAAACCAAATTCCATACAAGGTTAAGAGAATTTGTCCAGGGTTAGGACTGAATGAAAATGAAACCAGAATTCCAGGATTTAGGCCAGCATGCTGAATTTACATCTCTGTCTCTTTTGCAGAGTAATAAGTACTGATTCCCTGATGTCAGAGAAATGTTTCTTCGAGCACATGGCATCTGAATTAATGAGATAGCATTTGGTCAACATACTGTATCTGACTCAACTTGTCAGAAGAAATTGCAGTGAGAATAAACACCTTGTGAAAATTTGTTAAAGGTGTTTATTAATACTTAGCAATTTTAAGATACTGGTGAATACCATTATAGTGTTAGCAATTTTCCATAGCAAAGCTGAGCCACGTGGTCTTGGAAGGTTCTACTCACAGAACAAATTTTGTGAAATTTTGGGGGGAATTCTCAGATGTTTTCAGAATGAATCAGAATATGAGCATATGGTGAACTTAAAAATGGCAAGAAACAGAGTTCAAACATTTATGGAAATAGGCCATTCAGTGTCTATGCTCAGACCTGTCATGGGTTTAAAAAGGAATAATGTGTTTAACTGTAGAGTCTTGTTTGGCTCTGTAGAAGCTATTAAAGTAAAAATATAATCTGCTTTTGTTCATCTGCATTCATATAAATATCTCTGAAACTGCACACAGATGATGTGCAAGATCAAGTCCATTGTCAGAGTATCCCTCATTTAAGCATTTATCATGGAATATTTTTCTTATCATTGTATTTTTGTCATCACTTGAATGCCATGGCCAAGCAAATCCTAAGCAAAATGGCCTATATAATTTAACCAGTATTGAACCACTGTGAATTCTGTAGGCCTCTAATATGTACTAGAGGGGGAGGCCTTTTCCAAAGGCCTCCTGAAGGATCTTGAGGATTTAAACTTTTTTTTTTTTTTTTTTTTTCCTGAAGGATGGAATTATAGGTTATTCAGAGAAGTGGCAGGCAGGTTGTATTCTCTTTTCTTCAGTCATTGCTATTAGCATATTCAGAGTTAACCTCTGTCTAGATATTGCTTCCCAAGTAGCATTCACTGGGCTATGTGCCAGAAATGTGCCTGGGATGGTGTGTTGGTACTGTAAAATGTTCCCTACTTCTGAGGGTGCTGGCTCTCATCAAGTGAAATTTGCTGTCTCTTGAGTGGTAGTTATACCCAAGAATAACACACAGCGTTTACCCCAATTTATATCCAGCATTCTTGAGCTGTTTCATGGCACAGCTCACCCAGTAGTAGATGATTTTTCATCCTCTTCACCACAGCAGTTCCCTAGGAGCAGCCACACCAATTGCTTGCATTGAAAGCTGCTTTAGAAAACTGGTCCATATACTTTTAGCTGTCATTTGAAACTGTTTAGCAGTTGGAAACAAACAGGAATGACAGCAACATGTGACTAGGCAGCTCCACAAAATTACATATTGAGAAACACTTAGAATATGCTTACAGTTATCCACTTGGGATGTAATGTCCTTTGAAGAGTGCTTCTTTGGATGGAGACTAGGAAGGAAGGAATGCAGTGCTAGAAAAACCCCACCCACAAATGGGAGAATAAATTTGGATCTTTTGATAGGATTAGAATAGCAGACTGTGATTTTAAAGTGGTAATTCTGTAGATACAGTAACTCAGGGATTTTTCAAAATATAATTATGATGGTATTTCTCTATTTAAATGTGGATGTGGGAGGAGGAGAAATGTTGGGTTTCGTATATTCCTCTGCTTGTAGCCTGACTGAATATTTAATATAGTGTTACTCCAGTGCAGCACTGTATTAAATCATCAAAAATCTTTCCATTTCTGTGGGAAAATGTAACTCACTCTTGGCTTTCATTTCTTGATTTGCTCATTCCACAAGGCCGGGTTGCTACTTAACTAAATAAACAGAAAATAACCCAGGGACCGTCCACTTCAGCTAATCCAAGGTTCACGTTTCAGTCAGCAGTGCTCATTACTAGCCAGCCTCCTTTTACTCTCACCGGGAGTCTGAATGCATTTATTTGCATCTGGCAATTTTTTAATTTTTTTTTTTATTTATTTTTTATCTGCTCACAGTGCTGAGGTGGCAAAGTTGAAGAAAAAGCTCAGTGAAAAGTCATTTGGTTTCTGTGGACTTCATTTTAACCATCTTTTTCTGCATTTGCTGCTCTGCCAGTTACCCCCACCTTTGTCCGTGCAACTGTGATATCCTTTAGCCTCTGGATTGCTGGCGGCACATTGGCACATGGAAAAGTCTAGACCAGGCAAAGACTCAGTTCATAGCATACCAGATGACATACATGCTTCCACCTTTGCTTTATGCATTTGCTGCTGAAGCTGGGTCAGCATTCTCATAGTGTCTGCTCGCTGGAAGTCGAGCATGCTGTGGGTTAGAACTGCAGGAGAGGTGGAGCACTGTGCCACTTAGATTGCTTCTTCATTGCTTCCCTAGGGAAACAGCGGCTGCACCAGCTGTTTAAGAAATATCTGTGGGTCCTACACACAAAGATTCTTCAAATAGGTAGGGCAGAAGCCACTTGGTTCCTATTACAAGATGTTCTCTTTCCATCTGAATTGGTGAGAAACTTAGTAGGTCTTTGAAAAACTGTTAGCAGTAGTAAAAACTGTGCCTGCAATGCTTTGGCTACATGAAAGCCCCACTGAAGTCTGTGGGACTCGTGATGTTCTTGGAAAAGTCAAGTCCCTTCCTGTCTCTGTTATGTTATAAGACATTGCATAATCCCATCCTAGGGAATAGTCTTTGTCTGCTATTTATAATGAAGTTGATTCTCACATCCAGAAGATTTCTGCCAAGATACTTCTTTTATACCTAATTGTTTCAGTGCTACAAGTCCAGCACTGAATTTAAACTCAGCACAAAAATAAAGATCACTCTCATTACAGATTTTTCCCATGCTTTTTATGAGATTTAACTGATCTCCATTTCTTTCTCAAAGCACCTGGAATTCCAGGCTTTACATCACTTTTAAAAGTAGGAGTAATATAGATTTCTAATTTGTTTTCCATCACTCCCAGGGTCATTAGTTTTCCAGCAGTTGACACACAGAAGAGTAGAGTGTTCATCTGAGAAGCTGAAGCATCAGCATGTGAATAAATTTATTCTGGTGACTTGCCTGGATTTTCTTTGCTTCCTTGCCTTCACTTGTGTTATTGCAGCCTTGTTGTAGCAACACAGCAGCAGTCGCACAAATCCCTATAACTATAGGCAATATTAAACCTCCCCTTTAATATTCACTTCTCTTTTTAAAAAAAAAAAGCTCTGAGCTTTAGTACCAGGCTCAGAAGAATCCTTTTGTGGAAATGTAAAGGTATAACTGTTTCTCATCTCTTTAATTTCCATTCAGCTCTTTTTATTGCTGCATTTGAATTAATTTACAGAAGGATAAATAAGGGCACTTTATAAAAATGTACTGTAATATTATTCTGTTATGAGCCTGAAGACTGTCTTGCTTTTATTACTGTGACTTTTAACACCACAATTAAGATATTTTTTCATATTAGCCATTATGGTAGGTGTGCAGTCCATTGGGACAGCTCACCTCAGTTACAATTCACCATGTAAGATTATGTAGAAGCTCCTGTTCCCAGAAGAAGGCATTCTTGGAAAGATGAGTTATTTTCCTCTCTCCAAAAATATTGGTGACTTTGAAGGGAAAAGATTTACTCCGTTTCCTTTGTCTAAAGAATGATATAGAGAGTGATTTTTCAAGTACTAAAAAGATAGAAAAAAAGGATTTACAATAGTGAAGTGTCAAAGAAGGCAGTCAAGCTGTAAATTAATTGTTCAGCTTTGCCATGCTGTTTTTGAAAATGTTGTGTTCTTGCTCATGATTTTCCTGAAACAATATATTTAGTGCATATTCCTTCCAAAGTCATCAGTCTTTCTTCCCCCATGGGCACCAAGGCTGTGTCTCCCCCCAGACAACGCACAGATTTGAGGCAGGACTCCAGGAGAAGCCCCCAGCAGCAGTGCCTGCTACAGGCTCTGCAATGGGTAACTCCCTCCGTTTTTCCTCCTGGTCATACTTTATGTTCAATGGAAATTTGCTGCTCTGAATAAGTCAAGCTGCTGCTGATGCCCAGGTGCTGGTAATTCTTTTACTTCTCTTTTGAGTGGCCTCCCTGGCACAAGGTTCTGAGGAAATGTCCCTCACAGGTGCCCACCATCCCAGAGACATCTTCCCCTGTCTAGGGGAAACCCAGTGACTCCCCGCAGACATTGATTGATACAAATCTAACAGATGAAGTGGTTGTGCAGTTGCAACTATGAGTCTTACAAAAAAGCTGGGTTCCAAACGTTGGAAAAGCCTAGAGCACATGACTGAGCCACCGAGTAGGTCTCTACTAGTCCAGGATGGAAATAACCAACAGCCTAATGCAAGATTTGGGGAGACAAGAACACTTGTGAGGTTTCTCACTTAACCCAACCTTTGATCCCCTTTCATTTCTAACTCCATCCTGCTGCAGAGCCAATGCTGATCAATGCTAGAGCATCCAGTCCTTCTAGTCTTCTACTCAACATCCAGGGGTCCTGCAGCTGTTTTTAGTGATGCTCTGTGGCACACACCATTGCACGAAGGGAAGCTGTCATAGGCAGCATCACACAACCTGGATTGTCTCGTACCTTTGTATATTGCTTTGTACATAAATAGGGTAGTCTGCTGGAATTTTTGTATCGTTCTTTTCCATTCCTTTTTCTACAGTTTTTCAAAGACTGTAAGCAAACTGTGCTTGCATATTGATTTTGCAGAGAGTATTGTAGATTATAGCATTTCTATGTTGTATGGACTTGTGAGTTCTTGTGTAGTACAGATTGTCCTTCCTACTTAAAGACAACTGCATACACTTCCATCCGATATATCCTGCTCCTTTCTTAAATATATCTTATTTCCTATGATCCAGTATGAACTCTTGCTTGTAGAATGCATCAGAAAAAGCTGAATATGTATTTATAGTGTTAAATATTGTGTGCTCAACACTGATTTAGTTAAGAATAATACAGGTTTTAGGGGTTTGTACTTGTTCTTTGGAAGCTACAGTGTAGACTGAATTAAATTACCTAGTATCTGTAATTTGCAGACACAAATATTTTCTTAGAATGTTTTCTATGGGATCATATTAGGTAGGGAAATAATCTTTTAATGGTGATCTATACCTTAAAACAAAACCAATTTTCTTATGACATTTAGGATCAATGAAATATTTTTTTGTTATGTTTGGTGATGAATTATAGACAAAGCACAAAATGCAAAAAGCAAATAGGAGTTTCAAGATGTCCTTAAATGCTGCAGTTCATCATGGAACAATACTATAATAATCTGAGCAATCTTCTAGATTGACTGTCTTGGGCAATCGTCCCTCACTTTTATAATTTTTCCTGATGTTACCTTTGCCAAATCCTGCAGTTCTTCCTTAGGATATGTTAATGTATAACTGGCTGGCTCAGAATGCAGTTTATAGAAAATAGATCTGGGTAGGCAAAAAAATGTGTTATCAGGTACCCCATCCATCTTGCTATAATACAGTGTGTGTGAGTTCAGCCTGTGGAAAAAGTTCAGGATTTTGCCACCTAATTTTGCCTTCTTGAAAAAGGACCAACAGGACCACCATGGGACCAATGTAATTGGGTAGCATCCATACAAATACCTCCTGTTTTCTTAAGTATTTTTAAGAGAATAACCACTATATTTTTTGACCCAAATGACAGTTACTTCTCGTTTTGGTAATTTCTTCCCGTTAGGCAAATACCTGTTAGCATTAAGGCCGTGGCTATAATAATTTCAACTTAATTAATAAAGAACTGTTTTTAGAGGAATAAAAATAAAATAATATAAACATTCATAAAAAACTATATAGCAAACAAAAAAAAAAAAATCTTCTATGGCCTACTAGCTCTTTGACTGTAATTCAAAACAAAGAAAACATCAAATAGGAAGGACTGCTGTCCCAGTGTGACTGATACTGACAGGTATCTCTTCAGCTATTCAGAAATCCGTGGGGCCATGTTATTCTGCTGAGGTTTTGGAGCCTAAGTTTCTAGTAGATATATATGTAGGAAGTGTGTTGATATACCCTTGTATTTTGATCTATATTGTATTTTAAATCAGACGTAACAGGTATTAACTTAATAGGAATCACAGGTAGAATAGTGCTGAGTTACTAATAGCTGTAAAACCTTATTGATACCAGTTTTGACATTTTGTTGAAGCATGATGTCCAGTGCCTCTCTGCACTTAGTGTAGATAATGTAGCTATCGACACGTAATTTCAGTGAAATGGTGTATACAGTATGTGTAGCTGTGCTTTAAATTAATTTAATTGGTTTTTGTGTGTTGAGCCATAGTAGAAAATTAGATTGTGTTTTAAAATTTTGTTCTACTTTCTGTTTTTCATTTGTATCTGGGTTTGTTTCTTTTTGACCGTTCAACTGATTAGGTTCCACAGCTTAGTAACTACTTTATCTGTCTCTTATGGAGTACCCAGTTTTAATAACATTCAGAATCATGTATGCAGCCAGCTCATTGTAAATATGTTAATTTTAGTTTTCAACTATCTAACCAGTATGGTGTGTGTTAGAACCTGCATGTGTGTAGTTCCCTGGCGGTGAGTGAAAGTGATCCCAGCATAGATTTGCTGCCTGGTGAATACACTTCTTATGACATAAAGAATTAATGTTCGCCTGAAATGATACATTTATGTTTTATTTTCTTCTTGTTTGCTTGAAATGTTTGGATTCTTTATCACCAGAAGCTTAGTAAGTCACCATTTAAATTGGCACAATGAATGAGGGGAAGTCCATCTAACTGCATTCCTGTTGGATGCCCGGGCCGCACCGCTCAGCCCTCAGTCATGTCCCGGCGTGACAGGATCCCTCTGAGTCACTTCCAGTTACTCCCTGACCACAGATGCCAGGGAAGGAAGCAGTGCAGCCCCACGGCTGTGACTGGGCAAGCCGGCAGGCAGGAAGGGGCTGCCAGTTCTCTCCAGAGTGCCTGAGAAGTGTGAGTAGGAGCTTCTGCTTCATCCCCTTAGCAGGAACAGTCTCTGAGAAAGATGAATATGCTTGTGGGCAAAGGGGCACTGTTTCTTTCACTGTTTAAAAGGAATATTGACATTTATTGGAAAATAAATGCCAAACAAAATGCCGCTAAAGCTACTGTGGTTATCGTACAGGTTTCTTATTTGCTACAGTATGTCTGACCATAAAACAAGAAAGATTAGCTACATAATCAGTGGCAAAAATCTTCTGAAATCAGAGCTACAGTTCAGATCTATGAGAAAATAGAACCTTGAAGCAACAAAAAGCTGATTCATTCCTAGATACTCTGGACCTGGATCTTATAAATATAATCGTCCCCTCTAGGCAGAAATAAATAAAAATCAGGCCCCAAAGCACAGAAACTATCCTGCTTGGTGAGCCCCATTATATGCTTCAGGATGAATTGCACACTGGAGTACTCTGTGCTGCCTGCTCATCATCTCTTGCCCCTTCCTTGAGGTGACCAGGCATGAACGGGAATGCTTTGAAATGTTCTATTGTAAAAAGGATTAAAAAGAAGAGGGATAAAGTTATTCTTTACACTCAGAAAGTTCTGGAGGTTTTGAAATTACATACTGTACAGTATCTATAACACAGTTTGTTTAGAAATTAATAAATGCAGATGATAAAATTTCTCCCAACCCTGGGCTCTGTTCTTGTATATTGTAGCTGGAATGCCTTGTAGACTGATTCTATTTTTGTAGTTCAGAACCTTTCCTCTTTACAAGGATTATTAGTCATTTGCTTTTAATGCTTTCTTACAGAGTGAACTGATATCTGTAACTTTCATGTATAAAACAAACTAGACATTCTTTCTATACTGGAAATAGTCATGATTATAATATTTCACTAAGTGTTGTACCTCTTATGTACATATCATCAATAAATGTTGATTCATAATTTTCATGGCTTACATCTGTGAATTTTAATTTCAGCTTGGGCTCAGTACGGGAATGCTTTGTGTAGGAGTGTAGATAAAGCAGTCTAATGAGAGAGGCTGCCTGTTCTGAGAACTACATGCAGGGTAGAAGATGGATCTGACTTTGCCAAAGAGTTAGAAATTTCACCCCTCACTTTATCCTCCAAATACTCCAGGATGCTGGCTGCAAATTAGCTCATTTCCCACAAAGGCCAGGATTCACTAACTTCAGTTCTTGGCAATGAAGCCTAGAGAAGTGAAAAGACATGTTAGAAGAGTAGGAGGACATATATCAATGGTTGCTGTTGTTTTAGAAAGCTACTTCCCTCCCCTGGCTGCTAAAAAATAAATCTTTTATTCATAGCCTTTCTAAAAAAAAAAAAAAAAAAATTAAAAAAAAAAAAACCCAAAGCCTGTAGCGGAACTTCTGCAGTTCTTTATAAATAAATCAACAGTATTTAACACATAAATTAAGAGACCTCATGGAGTGAATCATGGCCCAGTGGAGTGGCAGTTGCCAAGTATGGAGAGAAAGCTCCAACGTTTATGCATGCTCGGAATAGCAGGGGCTACGGAAATAGCAGAGCTACCGGTGTGTGATAAAGGCACAACCGAAACCTCGGCTGGGAGGACTAGCAGTGAGCAAAACCCTGGGCTTATTTCTTCTTAATCATCCACTTGAGAAATTTCCAAAGAAATCCAGGCATGGCAGGAAGTGGCTTTGGCAGTGCCTCAGCTGGCAGTCTGCCCTCTGAGTCAATAACGAACTAAGTCCTGATGTGGTGCTAGGAGGATCTTTGGGCAAAAAGTAAATCTGATTCACTGAAAAAGTAAATCTATCTGCTACCATTTTGATACCAGAGCAAAAATATCCTGATCTGGCCTCATCGAGTGTTGTTAATAAATGCATTCTGTTAACGTAAAATTCCTCGCTGAAATTTTTCCAGGATGCCAGTCGCTCACATACTTCATGTGCACTCTGTATGTCCAAATTCCTTCCATAAAAGGAATCTGTTCTTCTGTTACACATCAGAATAAAAGTTTAAAATTAATGGCTCAGCACCAACCTGTGTATATTGCTTTTTTCAAAGCAATGTTTCTGCAAAATTACCTAAAATAACCAACCCATGCAGTAACCAATACTGCAGTTATATGAAGCTGACCTTTCTGAAAATACACACCCCAAAGGCTGATTCTCTAAGCCCTTGCAAGCCCCTTGTACCCCTTTTCTCCATGTCCGTAGCCTTAGAGAAAAATATTATTTCAGGAATGTGTTTGTGTCTGGAATATGTCCCTCTCTACAGGAAAGAATCTGCTAAAAGGGCATATAAAACTAAGTGAGTTATGAATCATGGACCCATATTAAGAGATATTTCTGTACCTCCTCTCAGGCGTGAAAGAACAGTTGAGATAATACTTTAGGGCTGTTAGATCAGAAACAATCTTTTCCTTTCTTTTAGACAGTACATGTGAACAGGACAAGGTTATGAAAGAGACAGATGAAACAGGTGGCCCCAGCACACAGCGCTTTAGGAGGAAAACAACATTAAAAAATAACACTCGGGCTGGAAGGAGTTATTTGCAGCAAGCAAATCACTTGCAGTGCAATAAAAGTATTTGTACTTTATTTACTTTACTAGTATTTTTTACTTTATTTACAAACACCCCAGCAGGGCTTGATGCCATTTTGCTTCCAAAGCTGTGCAGAGCCCTGTGCAGGCACCCCAAGCTGAGGCAGCTTCCCAGGCCAGGCAGGTGGCTGCTGCTGTCTCACTTGAGCAGCACGCAGTGAAGGCAGGAAGGAAAACAGATTGCATGCAAGATAAGGCCTTGTGGTCCTGGTGGTACAGGCAGGCAGGTTCTGTGGTGATAAACAAGATGTGTCTGTGTAGATAGATAAATGACAAAACTGACTGCTGCCACCAAAACTACAGGAACAAAGTGTCGAGGAGCAAGGCCCCACACTCTTGGCAGGGCTTCTGAAGTACAGGGATGAGCATTTAGAAAAGGCTCTGTTTTACAGTGCTGTGCTCTCACTCGTTACTGAACTAAAAATGTTTTCTTTTCATCAAGCCATTTGTAAAACAGATCTATCTCCCCTTTGGCTGCTTTCTTACTGGGGTGCCTGAAGGTTTTGCAGGGATCACTCTCCTGTGATCCTTGGACACCGTGAGAGAAATGCTGCTGTGCAGATGTGCAAGGGAGAAAAGGCAGCTGACTCCCAATGCAGTGAAGGGACAAGAAGAGAGACCAAGCCAGGAAATGCACTCAAAATTTTTTCCACTATTTCACCCAGGTTACTGGTGTTATCTAAATTGAATCGTTTCAGTTTCTGAACCAGGTTTCTCCCATTTTTGACCAGCCAGTAAACAATAGGCAGGCTTTATACTTGTCCTTTCCATGGGCATGGGGGGAAGTCAACCTTCTTGAACAAAGGGTAAGTTTGTTTTTAAGTCACCGGCTGAACAAACAAGCATCCCTACCTTGAGTTCATTTCAGACTTTCACTTGATTAATGAAAGAAAGATTAACTAGAAAATAAACCACTAAAGAGCTGCAGGGAAATACCCAACAACTATAAAGCTAGTTAATCTGAACACCTACTGCTTGAAAACAAAACATGCTGAACAGAGGGGACGCTTGTGAAACAGTTTTACAGGAAGACAGACTACACTGTACTCGCACTCTAGGTTAAGAAAAGACGGGGGCAATGCTTGAAAAAAAGCCAAAACAGAAAATAATTTGTAGATCCAAAAAGTAAAAAGAGGCCAACATTTGCTCTGAGGACTGTATCACTGATGGTCTACAGCGTGTGCAGGAAGACTCTTCTCTGCCTTGGTGTGCTGTTGTCACTGAGATCGCTGTGTCTCGTGTATAGGGCTCAGTCGTCATGGACTCACCTTAGGTAAACTCAGCTGCAGAAAACTGTCTCCCTAAGCTAGCCCCAGTAAGGTGCTGTTAGCAATTTGCAGCAGCAGCCCTGAACAGGAAGCTTGCTTTTGAAAAAATATAAATATAAATAAATATAAAGCAGACTTTAACTCCCATCATGACGCAGAACAGTTTATTACTCTTTCTTACAAGGAAAATGGGAATGTGGTGTCTCAGTTCATGCAAAGGAAAATCTGGTCACTGAAAATTATGTAAGGAGTTTTATTTTTAAGATTTATCCAGGGAAGAAAGTCCTTCTGTCCTGCCAGAAGCTAGATGATGTACACCAATAACTACAAGTAAATTTAGAATTTAGGCTAAAACTCAGCTGTACCAAAACCACTTGGTACCAAATGGTACCAAATAATTTATACACTCCCACATGAGACTGGCAATATGGGTGTTAAAACTGACTCCATCCAACACAACTGTCCAAGGCAAGGCTTTCAGATGCCAGGTACAAAATTTAGAGCCTCCAGAGAAGTGGAAAATGCCTTATTGCATCCTCCTCTGTCCTGGGTTGCTCTGAGAGTTACTATGACTTCAGGACAAATTCAGCAAAAAGTTTCTGGACATACGGAATCTCCACTGTCTATGAGCCATATGCTGATTTTCCACTGCCAGCCTATGTACCCCTAATCTCAGTTGTGTCTCAGCTTCACCACCAGCAGAAAGCTGCTGTTGACCTAAATTCTAAATTAAGTGGGTGTTTGAGTGAGTCTTTTCCTTAATTTTCTAAAAAATATCAGAGGTTTTTTTGATAAATGCAATTAAATTTATTGTATATTATATTTTTAGACTGGAGCAATCCTGTTTTGTTGTAAATTTGCTCATACTTTTTTTTTTTTTCAGTGAAACCATAAATTACTTCTAAAAATTTCATTTTAATACAAAGGGAAAGCTATACTGTGCATTAGACATGGAGAATCTTCCCCAACTGGCCAAAAAAACCCACAAAAACAAAAACAAAACAAACAAACAAAACAAAACAAAACAAAAAAAAACCAACAGAAACAAGAACCAAACCAAAAAAAAAAAACAAAAACAAAAACCTAAAACAAAGGAAATTTGTACAGCTGTATCTTCAATCTGGAATATTAAAACCAGCTGAAACTGTCTGTTTCTGAGAAAAAAAATCTTTTTTTATGACAATTTTGTGGACTTGTTTTGATCCAAAACTTCATAATTTAATTTTTTTTAAAACAAAAACTACAAACATTCACATCAGTGTTCAATGCATATCTTTTTGTGGCAGAGACTGTATAAAGATGGGTCTCCTTCCCCCAACTTTTTCATCCAAAGCCCTTTTTCCTGTAGAGTGGGAATAAATCAATTCCCTTTAATAAAACTTTTTAAATAAAAAGTCTGAGATTCCTTGAAGGTGTGACACAGACAAAACCTTTCTATTGCTTGCTGGAACCATGCAGGCAAAATTGAAAGAAGGTTGTGTTTAAATCATGTGTAAAGCTTTCACTGCCCCTTCTTTACCTGCACTTTAACAATAACAACTGTCTTGAGGTCAGGAGAGCTGCTTTGATCGTGGATACTCTTCTACAGTTTTACTTCTAAAAACCCCTGTGCAGCAGCTCGTTTGACCAGGGTGAAGATCTGTATGTCTTGCACTTTCAAAACAGGAAGATAAGCAAGAAGTAGAATTTTCCCATCCCGCTATAAGAGGAGCTGGGGATGATTCATTTTGAAAGGGTTCTCAGATGAAAATAATGTCCAAAAGCAGCAAATACTATATCTGAGGACCATTTATTGATAGAGAAAGGATATGGTTCTGACCAGAATGGGATAGAGACCAGAGAGAGAAAGGGAGACAGAGAGAGTAACTGCTTTTATCTGCTAAGGCTGCTCCCACAGCTCCATTTCCAGGGTGTTTTTTCCCTGGCATCCTCAGTACCAGGCATGTGTTGGGGCTTTCAGTATGTGTACAGTCCCTACAGTATTTTTTCACCCTATGTATAACATATGTTAGGGCGTAAATAAAAATCAAATCGGTCTGTCTCAGAAATGTTTTTGAAATCTTGCCTTTAGTAACCTTACTCCAAAGGGGTGAGAAAGAGAAGACAAAAAGTGCAGTCTCTGTGCTGTACAAAACACAGTTACTAATCTTGGCTAAATTTGCCTCTCCTTGTTGCCACAGCTGCTCTCCCCCAGCTTGGGGGATGCCACAAGCAGCAGGGCACAGCAATAGTGAGAAATAAGCTACCAGAAGAAAAATTCAAAATCAGTTTGCAAATGAGGTGGTGGATGTAGAGGATGACTTAGAAGTGGGGGAGGTTCTCAGGAAAAAGCTCTTTTTTCCTACTCAGAGTTGTGAAACATTTGAGTGCCAGAGTCCTGGGGGTGTTGAAGGTACTTTCCCAGTTGTAATACAGAAATTCCACTCTTCCTTTACATCCTTTCCCAGAAATTGTGCTCTCCCTCGGTCCTGAATCCCCCAGAGCTCCATGTCCAAAACACCTTTGCACAATTCTTTCCACCCTTAAGGAACAGCAATTTTGTCAGCCACTCCTGTATACACAGCTGGAACTGCACCCCAAGGAACAGCTCTTTTAACCTGTCACCTTCTGTCCTTTCCCCTCCACAGAGAAGATGTAGTCAATACCAAAAGGGTTGGTATTTTACTAATCAGAGCTCTTGCAGAGACTCAGAAGCATCAGACCCTTGAATTGTTTAATAAAGAAATAAATATTGTCTAATGGCCTACTATAGCTTCAAATAAACCCATTAACTGCTGACTTACAAAATACCCTGGCCTCTTTGTATGTGGAGGCAGAACACAGCTCTCAGAGGATTTGTTTCTTTCATCTACAGAAAGAATAATTAGGACCAGCCCTAACCAGAATGATATGTGCTAAAGAGACACTTGGCAATTGTCTCCAAAAAATATTCCAGGCAACATGCTTCAAACTAATTAGTGCAGAGGCTGTTGTTGTTGACAAGGGGCACACGAAGAGCATCCCTATCGTGTGAAAAACTGCAAAAGTACAATTATGGAACTGGTCCTGTGGAAAGGGCTTCACATCCGCGAAGGTAGACATGACAGCTGCACATCCTTTCTCTGCTTTAATCAAATATTCCTTTTCAGAACTTCAAGAAAATACAGATGAAACAATCAGCCTGCATAGCTTCATGAAAATATTACATTTCCATTAAACATACAGAGCCTCTCTTAAATATTTTTTTGCTGCTTTAGAGAGTATTTCCACTGATCTGGATCACATTTATTTGAAACTTTTCAAGACAAAGGAGTAACACAAGTTGATTGTGACCTCCTTAGCATTTTTACAAGAGATCCTCATTCTTCTTAGGCCCCAGGGATAGGCCAAGACACAGTTTGTCTGCCAGCACCCAGAAGGAAGGGCTGTATCTTGCTAGGTGCCACACTCTCCAAATGCTGTTGTTTTGGTGAGCCAGGAATGGTGGTCAAGATCTTACTGGGTCCATCTCAAACTGAACCAAGTTGTTGTAGCTGTTGTCAGCTTCTGGGGGAAAGCTGAGTTCATCACTAACTCCCAGAGCATCTGTGGAGCCTATGGGAGGCCAGTAGAGCAGACAAGGTCACACAGCATTCATCTCAGCCTGGCTTGGACTTTGCAAGCAGAAAAAATGATCACAGTACTCAACACGACTATCCAGCTGAACATTTCTCTCCCAGTAACAGCTGGACTTACACTTTATCCTCGTTGTGGAATCAGGTTTATTTTGGAAGCTTACTTTAAAGTCCGATGTGTTTTTAGCAATACTATTTCTAGTTACAATTTAGAGATGGCATTTTCTTTCTTTCTGATTAATCTGTTAAATAAATATGCAAATATATCAAGTGCTCTATATAAAAATACATACACACAACAAACAACCCCTCATAATAAAAGCAAGATTAATAAAAATATGTACTGTATTACACATATGAAATGGCAGTCTAGTTTTGAAACTATAATGAAACAATTACACGTAAGTCACAGGACATAATCTAAAAAGAATCAGCATATATAAAATAATGGCATTGCCTCTTGAGCCTCTCCCATTTAAAAATATACAAAGAACCCAACCAGTGTTGTCTGTGCTTTTACAGCTACTGACTATAAGATAGACTACAAAGAAGTTTGTGGATGTCTTCATTCAACATCTGAATAGGGAAATGAATAGCATGCCACAGATATTTTTGGTTTTTTTAAAAAAGAGAAATTTAGCCTCCAAGACAATAAAATACGTCCTTCTCACTGAGACCTATATTCAGTTAGGATTTAAAGAGAGGAATAATTCTTACTCTGAATCTCCACACTTAATGGAATGAGTGCCTAACACCAGTTTAAACACAGCCTTCGACAGATCATTTGGATTTCTAAGACAGATAGAAAAGCATGCTTAAAAACCATTAAGGAAAAGTCAATGCATTGTTCTTAGATGAAATATCTGACCTACATAAAGTCAGAAAACATCCTATGTGTGTCATTAAAACATCACCTTGTCTTGGGACATTTTGCCCAGGTGTAAATTGCCCTGAGGAGATCTGCCAGCAGATACCAGGGCACTTGAGCATTCCCAGGAAGCACATGGGAAACTGCTGGAGGGCTGTGACTCAGAAATATAATCAACAGTCTTGTGCTTTATGTCCCAGTAAAGATCAGTGCTAGCTAAAGTCAGTATTTAGCCAGCTGTATATTCATCCTCCAAGCTGCTTCAGGTGGAGAACATAAAATAACACACTTTAGCAGAACACTTTCAAAGACAGGGGCTATGGTCAGTGAGCAGAACTCCTGAATAACCCAGCTACAGATCATCCACATCCCATAGCTGACACAGACAAATGTTCTTTTCTGCATTTTCTGGGGGCAGTCCCATTAGAAATCACAATTCTCCCTCCATTCCAATAAGCTTTCTAAAAAATGGCACAGACCACTGGTAGTAAATAATTTTTTCTCCTGACAGTTCATATCAATATAATGCACAGCATCATAGCTTAATACAAATACTTTACATAACAGACACAAAAGGACATAACAAAAGCATGTAACAATGCAGCTCAGCTACTCTACTATGTTACATGGCTGGGAAGAGTTTCCTATCAATTTTTTTTTAATCTTTTATGTAGAAATTGAACTTCTGGTACCAAAAAAGCAAGCAATGTTTCCTTTTGGTGTTTTTAAAAAGCAGATGAAAAAATGTAGATGAAACAGAATTCTGAGGAAATGAGTAAGATCATAACTATATAACTTTTAAAATAACAGCAATCTCATACAATATAATAGTTAGAGGGGGAAAAATTTTAATAGGCTCAGCAGCTCCTCAATAAAATGGAGCAGATAACAGAGACCTATTTTCAGGAACAAAATACTGACAGCTTCCCTAGTGATCCCAATTGCTTGATTTGTGCATATGTGAGAGAGCTGGGGTCATTTTGTTTTATTCATTATCTTAACTAACAAGCTCATTAAAAACATGCACAACCGTGGATCAAT
>VWZN01018084.1:681984-698156 GCA_013396955.1 Regulus satrapa | reverse complement strand
GGGGGGGGGGGGGGGGAGAAGAGCAGTGAACATCTCAAAAACTGAAGGATAATTTTACAGGTTGCTAGGATAATAAAGAATAGAAGTTTATTATTTTTCAGCTCATGTTCATGCCTTTATTACCCCTCCTGAGAAGACTTGCTGTATGTCCATAGATATTTAAAAATAGAGATAAATAAATTTTGTCCTTCTGGGCTTCCCTCGTTGCAGCCCAAGCCACACATAATTATAAAATGTCACTTTTTGTTTATACTGGCATATTCTGAATGTACCCACTGCTATTCCTGGCTGGAGGGCATTTCTGAAGGATTCTGGTGTTGCAGATATTGTAGAAGATGCCTTTTGGGTTTAAACTTGATTTTTTTACTCTTGACATTTTTCCTCACTTACTTCTGTTCCATGGCATGTTTAATACTTTAAATATTTGTAAGATGGACTGACTGGATACTTCTTTAGTTCCACACAGTGAAGACCTTCCATCTGGAGAATAATGGTGTAAACTTGTATGCCTCCTAACATTCAGGATGCAGTGAGAGTCCTCTGTGAAGGGACTGGGAACTGAAAGCATTATGCAACTCTTGGGGGTGTGTTTCAAAAAGCAGATGTCAATTTTTAAACGTAGGCATCATTGCAAAGTGATTAAAAAGAAACAGAACTTATGCTTATGTTCAAAAGACATCAGTAGCACAGTGCATCTGTGAATTCCTGTTCAAGTTCCACGTGATTTTGATTTCCCCAGCCCTGATCTGCTTGGCAGTGTGGTACCATTACACTCCAGTCTTCATGTCAAACTCATGATGATTTTGTGTTTCATTAACAGTCAGGAATTCATCACATGCTTGTGTTCTGTCATTTGACTGTCCTTTATGAACCAAGTGCACCATTTCTTGGGATTTGCTGATATCTCCATTTAATTCACTTGTCTTCCTGTCCTCCACTGCCCCTTTGCCATTGTTAATCACTAGCTTTTTTTTCTGCCCACATCTAGAAAGAAATAAAAGTAAAATATTATCAATAGAGTCTAACAAAAACAATGAAAAAATGAAGGTCAATATTTAGGAAAAGGTGTTTGGAAATTAAACTTGTGTCTGCCAGTGCAGACTTATACCATACAAAGGGTAAAGTTTCTCCATATTGCATATTTTATCTTTGAAAGCTTCCACCCCACCATTATATGCACAAAATTTATCAGGAGCTCACTTATCTAATATATATTTACTGTTACTACATATAGCAATAACATGCATTACTGAATGCTAGAATTTTTTTTTTTCTATCATTTGAATATATCCACATTTATGAACATTGTAAATACTCCCACTATGGGGACACCTTTTAAATCCAGGCTTGGGATCACAGCTTTAAAAATGCACAATTCTTAAGCAAGCAGAAAATCTGGATCAAGCTCTCACCTCATTAAACAAGACAACTGTTTCTCTCTTTCTATTAGTGTGCCAAGCTTAGAAGCCAACCAACAGTAAGGAAATATGGAGAACTACTCCTGCTGCTGTCTGCAGCAGAGCTCCTTGGGATGTTCATGTAGGAAATACACAGGTACCATGCTTTTAAAGTTACACTCACTGCAGGGCTGCCTAATGAACTTTCTGTGCATCTCTGAATTAAAATATATGCACACACAGAGTCTTTTAAAGAGTCGCCAGTCCAAAGCTGATGCACACTGGTTATCGTGGGCTGGGTATCCTTCAGTGCAGTAAAAAAAAAACCAAAAAACTACTTGCACAGCTGTCAGATTTACTGTTTAGATGATCCTGACTACACAGTGCTGGACATCCTACTTGTCCTCAAACAGCCTTGTGCAAATTGAATATGAGAGCCCAGCATGCCTCAGAGGGACAACGTGTCTTTGAAGTCAGACTCTTAACTGATTTCTGCTTAAATGAAGCCACATTTTTTCTTGAATGACTAATTTGGCTGTTCAGTTTTACTATTATGCTTCTGAAATACCATTTTTTCCTGCCTACTGACTCATAGATGAAGGTTATTTTATCTGAAGTAGCTCAGTTCACTCTACTAATGTTACACACACCCTTGGGAATGATTTCCTGCTCTGCAGCCATAAAATGCCAAAAGACGCCAGTGAGGAGCTGTGGAGTTCTACAGCCTCTTAAAAGAGCAGCTCAGAGTGCTCTGCAACCAGAAGACTAGGAAAAAATGTGCTCACTGCTTCCTGAACAAAAATCTCCACATATTATATTGTCATTCTGATAAAAAATAATTAAAATCCAACATTCAAGTAGCAAATATTTATACTGTTAAAAAACTCAATTTTAACATTCAAGTAGCAAAAAGCTGTTGAAGACAAATGGGAAGGAACCTCAGAAGAGCCCCCAGAGAAAATAAAGAGGTAAGAATATTACAGCCTATCCTTTAGGCTAGGATTATTCCAATTTCCCAAGTAACTTTGCACAGATCACTGCATTACTTTTCACTCCTCAGCTTTGTCATCCATAACATGGAATACATAAAACTATTGAGAGCTCTGAGAGCAATGGTAGCATAAAGGCTTGTGACTGCCAGCTGTGATAGTGGCTCTTGTTTGCAAGGAACAGTTTAACAGGTTTTCACAGAATTGCTGTGATTGTCTAAGACAGCTCTTAGCACTTGTCTAAGACAGCTCTTAGCACTGAACAGAGATGATGCTTTAATGGTGGAGCATTATTCCTGACTCATCCTGTGGTTGTTACTGCCTATGTTCATCTCACAACTTCCACCCTCTGTGAACATGATTTTCCCATTAATACCTAATAGACAGAGGGTAATTAATTTTCTGTTATCTATATACAATTAGTTTCTCTTTACAAGACTGAACAGTTTATACAGCTGCTGACTTCCTGTGAGTGGTTCCAGGTGAGTGTGAAGGCTGATGAGTGACCTGTGCAGGACATGGTGACCTGGGTCCCCACATTCCCAGCCACAGTGCTTTGCAGAGGATGCTCTTTCCTGTGGTTTGCTACTCTGCTCTTTGACAAAGCTCTGGAGACTCTTAAGGAAGAAAAAAGCAAGGCAGTGTGTTTTGGAAATGTAAAGGTGTGGCCTTACCTTCTGCGACTGTTAACAGCAATGCACACTGCAAGGATCAATGCAAGCACCACAAGAGCTACAACGATGATCAGCCAGTCTGCAGGGACAGAAGAGGGAGGGGAAGAGAGCATGTGAGTGTATTTCATGTGGTCTTGCCATTTCACGGAGCTGCAAAACCACAATCTCTTCTACTTCCTTTAAGCTGTCACACTCTTTTCCTAGCTTACATGAACGTTTATTTGGTTTGCAGAGTCCTTCCGTGCAAATCAAACACATTTTCTTCATTCAGCTATATTCAGGCCAGCTCAGATGAAATACCCCATCACTACTGTCACCTGTAAGCACTTTGGTGGGCACAGGTGAAGAGGAGCTGTCTCACTGATTTACTCCAATGGCAAAAGAAAAGACAGCATGACACACCAACAATCCCAGGCACAGAAGCAGGATGACTTTTAGCACATTCTTAGTAAAGCAGGTTTCATGACCTTCCCAGTACCTTCCTACTCTCTACTCAATTACAGCTCTGCTACCATTACAGATGGGGGTCCTCTCCCAAGAGCTCTATCCTGTATCTTTGTTTGAAACAATTGTCCCTTGTCTAACAAGACTCATCCATTTCATTTGAAACAAGTTACCTCTTCTAATTAGTTAATTATTAGTACTCCATGGTGAAAAACTGTAGACATTCTTTTTGTAGCATGCTCTTCTTGTATCTCCCTTCAGTTTTCCCTGCAAATGATGAGTTCTTCAAAAGGTGCTTCAAATATTGCCTTTCCAAAATTTTCTGTGAGCCCTTTTCCATTTTTTTACCATGTGACTAATGCAATGCCTTGAACTGAACACAGAATTTCAGCTTTGGACTCACTGGGCCTAAGTTGAGAGGGATAATTACTTTCTCTGTTTTAAAAATTACTTTGCCACTAATAAATCCCAGAATATATTTGCATTCTTTTGCAGCTGTACCATGGTGCTGGCTTCTTTTCATTCTGTTTTAGTTTGCAAGCTCTATTCTGGAGAGCTAATCTCAGCTGTTATTTCCACTGAACATTCTCATGGATATGATACTATGCATATAACTTTACTGAGTTTTGCCTGATTTAATTTCAATTTATGAAATTTAAATGAATCCTAATCCCATTCTCCAAATGCATGGTTTCTCTCATCTTAATATTGCTGAAAATTATATGAGTTATAGTATGATCTGTTTTTCAGGCTACTTGTGAAATGCTGAATATTACCTGATTCAGAACAAAGCCT
The DNA here is from genome assembly GCA_013396955.1 of Regulus satrapa. Classification (NCBI taxonomy): domain Eukaryota; kingdom Metazoa; phylum Chordata; class Aves; order Passeriformes; family Regulidae; genus Regulus; species Regulus satrapa. Next base: position 693,857 of record VWZN01018084.1, on the reverse strand, counting down.
GAACAACTGTATTTGACCTTCATTTTAATCTCTTACTTCATTTCATATGAAGGCAATTCTGTACTTGGATTTTTAAAACATCTGGCTTCAGAAACCCACCTGGAACACGGGCCGACCTTGGTTGTGAAGCTATTTTTGTTGTGGCAGTCTCTTCAGGAGAAGTAGTGGATTCATAATGCCCCTTGTGTGGTCCTTGGTTACCATATACACTAGAGGTAGAGCCTAAAGAACAAAACACCCCATCCATTAGGCCAAATATGCTTGATGAATATTTAACAGCAACGTACGAAGACTGTGACTTCAACAATATAAAAATCATACTCTAGAAAGGCCATGCTGAAGCAATTAATGCGTGTTTATACTGAAAACTATCACACAGACACTGTAAGCAGGACACTTATCTGAACTAAGGCTAGCTTTAATATTTTGAGATGCAAAACTCATGGCTTACCCCTCTTATCTCCGTCACATGTTTCTATTCTATTCTGACACAGGATAAAACCAAACACCTAAAACTCTAATGCAGTCATAAAATAGAACATTAGTTCTCTGAATGTATGTCACTTTGACAGCTACAGAGTGGGACTTTAAAAAATAAAAGCATCTTTTTCCTAATAGAAAAAAAGTGTTCTTTGCAAACTTAGATGTGGATCCTTTTGTCCTTTTTAAATAAATTGTGTCATTTGCTTCCAAGATGGTATTAGATCTTAAATCAGTCTCTTATATTTTCTATGCTGGCCATACTGCTTAAAATTTTATGCAATTACTTTCCTGGCCCATGCTATTATCATAAGGGTATCCCAAGTCTAAAATTATCAGCAGGCTATAGATACAGTAATTTCACTTGGGACTACTGTTTCGTTATCACTACAAAAAATATATTACAAATCTCCACCTCTCTGAACTGTTCCAGACTACAAAATTAAACACTAACTCTAATCAGCTGTAAAGTTCTCTTTTCTTTAACACACACTACAACTAATTTCTGTCCAGCATTTCTGATCTCATTTCTTAGTAACAGCTGGCAAATACAAAACTGAGAAAAATGTTTTATTCCCTCTGTGAAGCATAGCCAGCAAGCAGTTCATTAATTTTCCAGATGTTTTTATTCTTTTTATTAACAAGAAACTTATTGCCTGGTGTGTTGTTTGGTGCTATCTCACAACAAAGGACAGAGCACACATTCAATAATGAAGAATCTTGATCTAAGTGCCAAAGAAAGCTGACCAAGAGGGACCTACTAACTTGTCTACACTACATCTCAGCAGATTTTTTTTTAAGTGCTTTGTATCATCTTTTTAAAATGCCAGAGCTTTTCCTCCCCAAAATCCCTTAGAAAGGCATTCAGATGTTTATTAAAATTTGTGGGCTTAGAAACCTGCTACATTTGCTGCTCCCCTGAGCACTGAGAAGAAGCAGGGGTCAGCCACATTCCCTGCTGTTCTGGCTCTGGGGAGGTGCTTGAAAGTGGCAGGGAGGGATCCTCAAAAGCTCTCTACATTTCATTTTGGTAACATGCTAGATGTTTTTTATTTATGGACAGTTGTTTATTTTGTTCATTCAGTGGACTGAGCTGTTATTCTGTGGACACTTGAACTCTTAACTTAAACATTGCTGTAGAAAAAAAACAAGTGAAGTGAAAAAAGGTGGTACAGTACATCAAACCACTCATTTGCTGAGAGAAGGCTTTTAACAATACATTCATGACTCTTTTCCATTCAATTTCACCTATATTGGACAACATTACAAATGAATGAACCCTTGAATAAATAAGCTTTTTAATGAGCATGGTACTGTCTTAGTAATTCCCATGTAGTGTGTTCTTAAAATGCACCAAGAGAAGGCAAATGAAAAGAGTTTTGAGAGAATGGCCTTCTGAGCCTTTTGCCAGCAATGCAAAGATTCAATGCAGATATTCCCACTGAAAAAGATACAAACCAGTTCTTACAGGTTTTATGTGCTCAATACAGAAAGGTAGCAAACATTTTTTCATAGTGTATAATGTCTGCACATAAAATTAAGATGGCAGCTTAGATTAATTAAGTGAATAGGGCCTGTGAAATGAAAGAAATTAGTTTTAGTAGGAAGGCATTATTAAAAACAGATTTAGCTTTCCAATAAAATTCTGACAAATACATATTTCGCATTTATAGTGTTATGCCTATGTCAAAATACTATATCCAGGCAATTTTATTAGAGTTGAATTTACTGGTTTATACAAAATTCCTGAAAAAATAATCAGCCCAACTTCTACCTCACAATATATTGATTAATATTAATGAGTTATTATAGGAATAGCTTTCAAGTGTTTTCTGTATAATGCTGTAAAAATTAAGGTACATGATCTTGTTTATGCACAATGAATGTCCACAGAGCATTGGCCAAATTCTACTCTGGAATGGTTCCACTAATTTCCAAGAAAGTGCATGAAAATAGTGCTTGGATTAGCTGAATTGGGAAAGAACCCCTTAGTGTTGGGATGGTTATTTGTAACTACATTTGGGAGTAAGGAAAAGTCCCTTAATTTCCTGGATTATTAGCACATGACCACACATAAAAAAATCACCAAAGGCCATATGAAGTATAAGCAAACACTGTTAACTGCAATAACTTCATCAAAAGAATAACCCTTTGAAAAACAAGGCTGTTGACAAATGAAATGTCAGTTACAGCCCAGTAACAGCTACAATTAATCACTGGAAAGATACCAACAGCATATATAGCTAGGAAAAAAAAAAATAGTGTGAGAGAGAATTACTTATTTGTATGTATTCAGCTAATGTAGAGGGGTTACAGATGGGGGGAAATGTGACAGATAGTTAAGTTACATAGCTGTGATTTGTGCCCAGCAAAGAAAGAAAGACAAAACGCTATCAGAAATGTATGGGTGTGAGCAGAAAGTTTGCACTTCTTCACTTCAATAGTTGTCTTACCACATGCTGATAATACACTGTAAGAAACAGAATATAAGAAAAAAGAAAGCAAAAATTAATAGTGTTTATTTGTAAAACACTATTTTTGGCCTTTTAGCTAATGCCTTTATCAGAGATACCATTCATGACATCTTAGCAGCAGGTTAAAACTGAAAACAAAACCCAATAAGGAAATAATAATAGGACAACCATTTACAACAACTATGCTTAGTACACATTTTTGCACAATAGCCATTGTCCACAATAACAACTTGCTGATGGATAAATGAAAATGGTTATAATTCATTGTTCTTACTGGTAGTAAGAGGAATAAAACGGTCCTCAATGTCTGAAAAAACTCCAGGTATCCCGTGGACATGGGAACCACCTGTGGTTTTTGCTGGTTCACCTTCCCTTCCAGGTGCAGTGCCAGCTGCCAGTGGCTCCTTGGTTGCTTTCTCTTGGTCAACAGCATCCATGAACTCCACGACTGTCATAATGGTGGCATGATCAGGGAGCACTCACAAAAACCACTACCCACACCATATCCTGGGCCACAGCAAGCCAGAAAGCACCTTCACCTTCCTCATGCAAAGCACAGATGGAGGAGAGGAGACATGAAGGTCTCTCCTTCTTCCTGCACACTGTCACTGGCTTCTGAGAGACCCTTAAGCACCACATCAATGCTCAGCATGTTAGAGCAAGATGCTGATGACATATACAGATCCCAGTGACAGATGGGAAGGGGAGACTCTTAGAAGAAGAGACTTTAGCAGCAACAACCTGACCCTGTAACTCAGGAGTGAGTGGCCTCACCTCTATTGATTTTGCCTGGCAATACACAGGGGAAGAGAAGTAAGAAACTGATGGCAGAATTTAAGGGATGTAATTCTTCTATGGATGCCCTGCCCTCACCCCGGGGACACCACTCCCCATTGATGGTGTTGCTGCTGAGTCACAGGACCAAGTAATCTGATTAAACTGCCAGAGCACCTCCACCCCACCAGTCATGGTGCCAGAGCATATCCAACATGACCCCATTGATGGACAAGAAAAGAAGATGAGGATTTGGGGATTCAGAATCACCAAAGTGCGTGTCTTGCAGACCATTTAGGAGATCACCCAAAAACATGCTTCGGCAAAGGACAGAAACCACCAAGTGCACCAGCAAGGAGTCCCTTGTGCCTTGTTCTCAGATCCTACGACAGATTTTTCACTGCAAGTCCACACCAAGAATGAAGATCCCCAGGATGAGAAAGATAGTGAAAGAAGTCACCTTCAGCAGAGATAATGTCTCATTTCACACCAGACATGAGAAATGAGTAATGATCATTATTCTTGCTGCTGCCCATCAGAGGAGAGTCATTACCAGTTTTGGTCACACTGGCTGTAGTCCTGTGGAGGGCTTCATCTTGGGCTGTATCTGTGGAACTCATGATGCCTTTGGTGCCCTGTGCTAGTTCATCATCCCAAGGCAGAGGTGTTGGAGTTGTCTCTTTGTGGTGAGCACCGCCAGGAGAGGAAGCAGCTGTTAGCACAAGGTGAGGTGCCCATGCTTCCTGGGTGGTATCTTCTGCTGCCACAATGTCCACAGTGGAGGCTGTGACTGTTATGACGATGGCTAAGTTAACTTCAAACACAGTTCAAAAATGCACCTTACATATTACTCCCTTTTTATTTTAGTAACCTCTACCTTTTTTATTTATTAGCCTATATAGAGTATGCAGTGAGAAAAAAAAAAAAAAAAAAACCAGAAAAAAACAAGTCACAAGCAAAGAATATCCTCTGCATATGACATTTTCTTTTTGGACTCTTCCTTCACTAATATTCACAATGGAGCCTAAAATATTGGTTTTGAAAATATCTAATGAACACTGTTTATAAACAAAACAGCAATATTATTTTCAGAATGAGTATAATAATTCCTATTGTTACACAGGAATTAGATTAGAATTAATTAATTTAAAATATTTGAACAAACTGCTAAGTCATACTTGCGTTTTCATATTTGCATCTAACTTGTCAAACCTCATAAAGCTTAAAAACAGTGAACTGGTAAACTTTGGAGAATCTCATTCATATTTAGAAAACATGAGTAGGTGATAGAGAGCACAACTATATTTTAATCCACAAACTGTATTTATAATCCACACAATTTGTAGCTTTCATAGCTCTCTGTCAAATCCTAAATGTTGAGGATTAAATAATCCAGATAAAAATGGACCTTTGAGGAAGAAAAGCAAAAGGATAGCTGCTAATTTTTCATTAGAATTTCTTTTTTAAAAAATTCAGGAAGATGCAAGAAGTTCCAAACCACCACAGTATGATAAAAACCATCTCACTGTATTAAATAAAAATAAGTACTTTGAATGAGGAAAAATTTAAAATGGATAACATTCAGAGTTTTGAAATTTAAGTTATAACTTTGCAGATCAACATGAACCAACTCAAACAAATTCTTTCAAATTTTGCAATATTAAGAGAATATGCTGAAATATTAAGACCAGAAACAACCAGACATGAAAAACAAAAACAAACATTTACAGTACCAGCCACCTCCAAAAAGCAACTGCTTTCTAAGTTAAAAATACACCTGAGCAAAGTCAGGAGACATAAGAAACAGGTCATACAGGAAAAAAAAAATCCTTAAACAGACAGGAATTCTTGTTGGGATATTGACATTCAACTAAATCATAAAACCATTTGCACTGCAATTTCACAACAAGAATGCACACTGAAGATGAGAAAGACAGAGAAAGAAGTTGGTTTCAGAAGAAATAATGTCTCATTTCACACCAGATATGAGAAATGAGTACAATCCATTATTTTTACTTCAATGGTACCCATTGAAGGAGAGCCATTACCAGCTTTGATCATAGTGGTTGTGGTCCTGTGGATAACTTCATCCCTAGGGGAATCCGTGGGATTTGTGATGCCTTCAGTGCTCATTTCTGATTCATTATCCCAAGGCAGAAGTGGTTGAGTTGGCTCTTTGTGGTGGCCATCATCAGGAGAGGCAACAGCTATTATGATGGTTTAATAACAGATGATTTAAACACAGATAATTTAACAGCTGTGAATTCCATGTGTGTGCTGCTGTGGCCTTCCCATTACCATCCCCTCAAGCCTCCTGCCCCCCTTAAAGCACTGTTACACTTTTCTCTCCACAGAAAGAGCAGAGAAGTGAGACCTCATGTTCTGTACATAATCACTGCTCTCTCAGTTTTGGTACATATCCATTTCCCCTCTGCTTTTTTACTTAATTAAGAAGATTAAGAGGGCAGTGGGCACAGAGAAAGACACAGAGGCAGCAGTCAAAAGGAGTCCCTGACCTGCATCCCAGACTATCTACAGGGTCTCAACTTCCCTGGCGCTGTCACTTGCTGTTACAGCATGTTTCACATTACAGGTATCAATAGTGACAGGCAAGAAGACATGAAGGCCTCTGCTTCTTCCTCCACACTGTAACTGGCTTCTGAGAGACCCTTAAGCTTCACATTTAAGCTCAGCATGTTGGTGCAAGATATACAGATCCCAGTGGCAGATGGAGAGGGGAGACCTCCGGAAGAAGAGACCATACCACGCTGTTAGAACATTATTTTGATGTTATGCATACTGTGTTATATGAGAATGCTGTGTCATGCCGATTTTATATATTCCTGCCTGTCATGATTCTATGAATGAACCAGAGGGATAAATATTTCAATAAAGTCTATGAAAAGAACACTCTCCAGGCGAATATTCACAAATTCTATGGATTAACTTCTTGAGGTACAAATACATATGAGTTCCACTTCATGATATACAGTCTGGCAGCACCAAATAACATAACTTATGTAATGAGCTGATGCAATTTCACAGCCATGCTTCACTAAGGAATGAAAAGCCCGATAAGTGGTATTGGCGAGTAAAAAACAACTGTTTCATATGGAGCTAAAATTGAAACCTGTTTCGCCACCATCCAGACAGCGCACAGATAAAAGTAATCACCCTATTGATGATGTCATTATTTTAAGAGATCAGTATTACTCCTGTCTCCAAGTTCATGCATAATCTTTCCATGAGGCCATCTGAGAGACAGTGATGCAACACACGTAACAGACATTATGACTAGTACCTGTAGCGGAAGACTCTCTTTCCTGATTGCTCTCTCTGGAAGGATTAACTCTATCCGTTACAGCAGGCTGTGTGGCATAATCCTCTCCCTCATCCCAGCCTGGATACACCAATGGATCTTGTGCTGAGTCGTTCTGTTTGGGCCCATGGCTGGGGACCATAGCTGTTATGATGATGGTGAAGCAATTATGAACCCAGTATATAAAGATCCATTTCTCACATTATTCTCCTCTTCAGTTCTTGTTTCTATGACAGGCCTTGCTCACATGTCTACTACATTTAATGGCAAAGAGAAGTAAAGTAGATTTGCTTTGCATCTTGGTTTATATTCAGAAAAGCTGCCTACTGTTATCAGTAGGACCAGCTCCTTCCTCAAACTGAGCATATGCTTTTCAGAATCAAGGTATCTTACTGTTTTTCAAAAGTATTTCTCTGAAGTAACCTACTAAAGGTCTTGATGTGCAAGACAAACAGAAGAGAAATATCCAGGAACAAGTCAGAACACTAGATTAATTTTCAAAAATAACATAACATCAAAATTGCTCAGGTTTATTCACAGAACCTGCGTTATGGCCTCACAATGCAAAAATGTTAGTAAAAAATCCTAAAATGAAATCTTTAGCAAGCCCTGAGAATTTACTGAAATGTGACCTGTAATATTACCTGTAGAAGCTTCCTTTCCAAAATAATTTTCACCTGGAGTAGTAAATTCATGGTGTTCAATACTGCCAGTGGTATTTGCAGGATTTTGTTCTTGACTGATCCCTCCAGAATGAGCACTGTGTAATAGTGGATGTTGGGTTGGTCCTTGATGTTTTTCATTTTCACTTGTAAATAGTGCTGGTAAGATGATGATTGAATCAATAATGATCAAAATGCTCAGCATCAGTCATATTATCCTTATTGTCATGGTTTACATAGCAAGGGAGTTTGGATTTTGCGTTTTGGCTTTTCCTTGTTGCATTTCACATGAAATGAAAGACGAAAGAAAACAAAAGTCCTTTGGAAGCCTTATAACCCAAAAGCATCACCAGGAGCAGAAGAATATTTAAGTACACTAGAAAAGATCCAAATGACCAGTGAAAGAGAAAAGATGTCCAAGAAGCAGAAGAGCTCACAGAAACAACAGCTTGTATGAAATGTTTATTTCATATTTATTAATACTAACTTAACTGTTGAGTTAGTGTATTCTGGATTTTTAAAGTAAACCACTGATGAACTTTCTATTTTGAGTATCTCAATTGCACAGTTACAAAGCTGGCCCTAAGGAAATTGGAATTTCTTCTGAGATTGGATGAATTATATAAGTAGATTCATATACGTAGATAAGCATACTAATTTTTAACTCAATAATAATTAAAGCTCTTATCAATAAAATTAATTCATTGTTTACTCTTTAACTTGCTGTTGTTTACACAGCAGAAGATGCAGTCAGAAATCAGCTGAAGTACCACCACCATAAGAGCTGTTCTAATAAAGGTTTGGAAAAGATAGATCCATAAACCTAAGATGAGCATAAGCACTCAGCTGGAAATATATTTGCCTTAAGTATCAAGCATTTCCATGAGTGGTATGTAAGGTATTTAATCAGAGCATGTTAAGAATGAGCTGGATGTGTTATATATGTCATAAGTCACCAAACAGAGAAACTATGCTGCTTCCCAAGAAGACAAAAATTGGAGAAGTATTTATCTTCATATTCAGGCAATGAAATATTCATAAAGAGAGCACTCATGCAAATGTAATTCATTATTTTAAAATTAAATCTAATACAGATATATTGTCTTACAAAAAAAAAAGAGGAAATTTTAATCAATGTATGAATACAACTGATCTAACAATACTTCACTACTAAAAGAAAGTTATCGCAAAAACCATTTATGTGTAATTAAAGAACCTGTTCTAATGCCAGTTGTTTAAACTTCTGCTGTTCAAAACAATCTCAGAACTAGAAAGTCACAGAAAAAGAGCTTGAGAATGCGCTCTATAAGCTTTTGCCCACAGAAGATTTTAGAATTGAATGTTTTGGTATCCAGTTGGCTACTGGAACTAACACTGGTAGCAAAATGTCCACGTTCATCAGGAAGTGGTATATTACCCTTTGTAGGACAATTTATGTACTTGAGACTCTAGCTCCCTTTTTCATTTTTTTCTTCAGATTTTACAATAGAAATTTTGAAGTGGAAAAAGGGAATTTTTTTTCTCACCAAGGTGGGTCACCAAAAGTTACATTCTGCTCACTTTTATGGCTCACTACTGGCAGTGCAAATTTTAAAATACCATAGATGTGAGGAAAAGGGGTAAGAAATGAACTGTAAATGCATAAGGTAGTCTTGGAGTGACAGATGAATGTTACAGATGCCACCTCTGAGGGCTCTAGCACAAATAATGTAAAGGCATTACACTCAGCTCAGGCTAGTGGTATGGGAATTACAAACAGCTGCACCCCAAGTGCCATACGTCACTGAATTATGTCAGAAATCTGATTGTTAGCTGAAATGCTTGACTGCTTTACCCCTGCTAGCAGAGCTAGGATACTGCTCCTCTTCATCTGCAAAGGTGGGGTTCCAATGGTCTTGAGTGGTGATTTCCAGAAGCGTTTCATGTTGTGAGTCCACAGCTGTTGGGACAATGGAGGATTCAGTCCTGACTATGCTCTAAATGCACTGTCCATGTGCGCCATAAAGGAAAATGGAAACTCTTGCATAGCCTAGCTACAGTCTCTTTACTCTTCTTATCAAATCCCTTCACGTTAAACCAGTTGTTCTTTTCTTTGCACTGAACAGATGCAAAGTTTCCCAAGAAAAATGGGAAAAACAAGCAGAAGAATAATGTACAGTAGAAGCAATGTGAAACCACTAGAGCAGCTGTAGAAATTTGACCTCATGCTTTAAGAATAATGCTGGACCTAAGGAGTATAGAAGGTACCTCAATACACATAAAACATGCTTTCTAAGAGCTCAAGAAATACTCAAGGAGTACCATGTTAGAATATCCATGACTGAGAAAAAAGCAATGGTCAGCAAAAAAAATGAGAGTATCTCGAAAGCCACCAGGAAGACAGCATTAATCAAGAAAGTTATAATACAATTGAAAAGAAAAAACAGAACTTCTGCAAGAGTCTAGGACCAGAGACTGAATACACTTTCACCCATGGATCATGCAGACAGCAGTAGGCCATCAAAGGTATGGAATCCAGTACACCCGTGGTAGAAGTTAGCAAAACAGAGTCTCAAAGATAAATAAACACCAAAACTATCCAAAGAGTAGGAAGAAAAATAAAAAGCCACAAAGCAAGATGAATTCCTGATTTTCCATTTTCTACTAAAAATGGAAACCACTGCTGAAAAACTGCAAATACTGTACTATCTTCAAAAAAATAAAAGGCTTATGAACAGTGACTCTTGATTGAATAAGAGCACAGACAACAGACACATTAAGATATACTTATATTAAATAGAGTTACAGAAATGGAACAGATTAATATCTCTGTACAAATAAGAGATTAGAGTATAGTCATTAACAGCAACATCTATACTAAGGAAACAGCCAGGGCTGGGTCCATTCCCTGTTCATAAAGCCAAGTAGCAATTTGTGTACTTCAGCAATACGTAGAATTTAGCTTTGACCTTCATATGTGGTGTTTTTCTGGTTTTCAGACAAAATTATTTCATCTATGCATGGCTTTTGAATTAAAAAAGAGTTCTCAGATGATCACTGTGGGAATATTCATATCAGGAAAATAAGGCTATGTTTTAAAAGATCTCAACAGTAATACTGGTTGATGCCTAGACAATCTGAGGGCACAAAAGAAATGAGATGATGTTAGAAGACTGCAAGGGAAGTGTGCGGAAGGTAACGAACATGAGACTGTTTTGTTGACAGTTCCCAATGAAAAAAGGACTTGGGGTTTCACCTTTCCAAATTGTTCCTGAACATCTTCCACAGACAGGAAGTCTGCTACTGAATAGCTGTAGGTTATATATAACATAAATAGATTATTCTAACACTTTAAATAAATAAATAGAATGAAAGATAAAAGGTTTGCCTTGGAAAATCATGAGTAAATGCAAATATTTGAATAAACATGAAATTGAGATACTAATTTTAAGTAGTGAAAGAAGAGACACTATTTTAATCATAGGGACCTGAGATAAATTTCTAGGCAAGAAAGACTATTTCTGAAGAGGAACAGCTAATGAGAAGATCATCCAATTTTCACACAATATATGCATGGCAAAGGAGGAGGAACATCAGGTAGGACAGGAAAATCAAGAAAGAAACAATCCAAAGACAACTGAAGTTCCTTACTCATACTTGGAGTAGTCTCGTCCTTGGCCACACTCCTGCCCCAGCCTGGAAACACTGTGGGGTACATTATCTCCTCGGAAGAGTCTTCATCATCTGAATCACTGCCACTGGAGGTCACATCTGCTGTGATGATGTTAAAGCTGCCATGAAGCCCTAACCCACAAGGCCTTCTGCTGGCAGCAGTTCAGCTTTCCTGCCTCCCCTACTCACAGCCCTACAATCGCAGAGGAGAATTTACAGCCCCCTGCTTCGCAGGGACCGTAGCTGCTCCTGGCCTTTTCACTCACAAGGGGTTCACCACTCTGCCATGGCCTGCTGAAGCTGAAGCTGCCCCTCTAGAACTCTTAGATACATTTGGGGACCCATTGCATGCTCACAGCACTAACCATGCCCTGCCCTCATCTAGCAGGGAGAGCAGAGCGCACCGGATTTAAAACCTTTCCTTCTGCTCTCCCACAAGTCCTTCTCATTGGAACAGTCTGCTCCTAAGATGCTTCCAAACAGGAAAAAAGAAAGACCCAGGAACACGCTTTC
>VWZN01018084.1:656641-670928 GCA_013396955.1 Regulus satrapa | reverse complement strand
AAGAATGATGGTGCTAATATTTGTGTGCATCTGATCTTGGAAAGCCTGGAGGACCTTTCTTACCATGCATTTATAGAGGGCTGAAGTAAACCAAGATTTGAGTTCTTCTATGTACTTAGAACGTCTTTGAACTCCCAAGAATATTACATTCTACTTTATGTACTGAAAGAAGAGAGATTATTAATTTGGGGTTATATATATATATATATATATATATACACATACATACATATATATATATATATATATATATTTAAGATAAATGGTAAAAACTTTATGCATCAAGGATTTACTTGTTACTGGACTGGGAGCAAACATACACATGCACAAAGATGTTTTGTTGATTACACAATATAACTTACTTAGCCAATCTAACATCTACAGCAAGTCCAATGCAATTATTGCACTCGTGGTGTCACGATATATTATGTATTCAATAATTTCTTTACCTGCATGTTTCAAATCCAAGCTCATGAGCTTTCTTCAGCTGCTCTAGTGTTGCCAAGGTACTGTTGAGAGCCCTGCAGAGTTCAACTGCTTCAGATCGTGTGAGACTGTAGCGACCATTTTTTTCAACATGAAAAACTCCTCCATATCTGCAACTTACATTGAATTCTGTTGTCAAATGAAAAGAAAAAAATAATTAAAAATATAGATCTCTTCACTGAACACACTGAACACCTGGAAATTATTTGTTTCAAAGTTAAACTGCTTTCAAAGCAAACCCACAACAAGTAACAGTTACCAATTCCTTCACATAAAGCACTGCCACTTTCTATCACTTTTTTCACACTTCTCCTCTTTGGGCTGAGGCATGAGCCAGACCTCCAGCCTTCCCAAAAACAGCAATACAATGTCTTTATGAGGTATCTACGACTTTTAACATTAACACAAATGTGTAGAAGAAAGGGTTGATAATAATAATGTCAATACAAATAAGAATAATCATGTGTGTAGAGAGAAATGGAGAAATAGCAGGGCACTTCAAAGAAATGTGAATTAATTTTGGTTCTGCCCCACCTTTCCCTTAAGAGAAAAAAAGCAGTTGCAACTCCAGACTAGAATGACAAATGCAAAGCACACTTCATAGGAGTAGCTATTATTTCCAGTGCAAAGAGGAGCATGACTCATTTTTATCTTCATTTTAATGGAAGTTCCATGTGCAAAAAAGGAAAAAATAGACCAGTCTCTTCCAATATTAAAAGGGTGTGTCCTTACTGTCTATTTGAAAAAAAAAAAAAAGATGACATATAAAAACTGTTTTTCTAAAAGACACTAAGATTCTAAATGCAATTCATGTACATTTGCATTGACACATTTTAAACAATGAACAACTTTCCTAATGTAATTTTTGTTTGATGGCCTATTTTGCTCTATAGCATAAATGTGAAAGCAAAAGATAGTAATCAAGGCATGCACTCTTTCTTTAATTACTTTTCTCCCTTCATAAATTGATGTTATTCTGTAGAGAGTACAGGGTTACTCAGTGTAAACTGCAAGAAATTTTCCTTTCCACAGCTCACAGGAAGCACTCAATGAGATAAAATACCAGATTAGATGCAGACAGGATAATGCATGAGAGGACAACCATTATTCACAGCATAGGTAGAAGTTCAATAGTATTGATGTTTGCTTGTCCAAAGGAGCTCAAAACTGTGCATCCAGTCTTGAATACTTGTACCATAGGCCACAGAATTAATCATTATTGTTACTTGGATAGCCTTCCCACAAAAAGAACAGAAAAAACACCTCTTCTCCAACCATTTTCCCTTCCCCAGTATACTAGCTGACAAAAACATTTAATTTAGACAATATCAATTTGTATATCAGAGCTGTTTAACAGTCTTGCTGATTACAGGTATTAGTATTTTTAATATTTTTATTATCATATGTCATTAAATAACACTTCTGCCCCTCCTTGACAACTGCTATGGGATGGAGCTGCTCTGACTTCTGCCATGAAAGTGACTTCTACTTTGGCTCCAAATATTTCATATTCAAAGCCTGACATTGTCTTGGAAGTTGTCCAGGCAGCAGCTGTATTAAGCATAAATGACCTAGACAAGAAAAAGATTTCCCTTTAGTCTTCCCTTCTTGATTCTCTCTTCCTAAAACATACTCTGCGAGGTCCAAGACTTAATGTTAAATATGGGAATCAGATCACAAAATTGTATTTGATTACTGCAAAGTAATAACAAGCTCAGTGATTTTGGAGATAAATTTTCTTGGAGGATCGACATATTTTCTGATAATTTTAGGCTAATTTCTAAAAAGCTTTTGCAGTGAAAGGGAATACCACAAATGCTTGCTTTGCGTTCCATTTGACTGCAGTCAATCTTGGATGCACTGAATTATAAAGGGAAGTTCACTTTTGCTTAGAGTGAGTTGATTTATCTGTCATCAAACCTCAGCCTAGCCCTGTTTTTAAACACTACAATTTATGCTCAATTACCACTCTGAGATCCAGTCGCAGTCAGAATTCCACTTAGAGACTCAATTACTTAGACTTCTGCTGTTTAAAAAAAGTGGGCTTATTTACACAAACGGGCCTAATGGAGCTACACACGGGGCGACGTGCCTACACAGGTGTACATTTTCCGTGGAAATGCTCAGCCTTGAGTGGACCCTGCACGCCAGGGCCCTGCAGGGAGGCTGACTGCACGTGGGCCTCCCCACGGCACGGCCTGCACGCACAGGAGCGGAGCCGAAGCTCCCGGGAAGCTCCCGCTCGTGCGGGTGCAGCCTGAGAGATCACGCGGGTGTCCAGGAAACTCCAGGCAAAAAAAAGTGTGGCAATCCAGTTCTCAAAACTCGGTTTGAGGCCATCCAACTTGTTGGCACTGTGCCCTAAAGTAATGCTGAGACAGCATCTTTGTTTTCACTTTGATGGTATCTTCTACGCCTACTATTCCAAAAGTACCAGTGCAGTAGCAGAGATACTCTGCTCATGAAGAGCTGAGTATGGAAAATGGACCAAAGCAGTACCCAAAACTCACATGGTATTTCACAGTCTAAGCAAATTGCATAAAATCAGCATCTTTGAAGGCAGTAATTACCACATTTTTAAAAAATGACAAAATACAAACCCAGAGCTATCAGGGAACAGAGCATTTTTACTGTATAGTCTCAGATTTTAACATTCACACAATGGGGACCCTTAACTGAATTAGCAAAAAAAATTCTGATCACACAAATAAATACCATATAAAGAATAAATGATGGGATCTAAACTAAACTAATATATATATTTTTTTCCTATGCTGAGGCTTATAGACTAATTTTGAATTAAGAAAGAAGCATGCCTGTCAAATTTAAATCAAAACACATATTTCACCTTTTCCCATAGGGCAGGAAGGTCAAATCCATTAATTTTATGTTGATGTTACTTAGCTGGCTTTAACACAGTTATGCAAAAGATGGATTTTTATTGTGTTCCAAGAGCAAAGGCAATGCAGAACTCCTTCTTGCATGACAAGCTATTGCTGATCCTTTTAACATTTTTGAAGTTTCAAAGGGGCTGACTCAGAGTGGACTCACAGTGAAATCACCAACAGCACGCGAACTTTCCCTCCTTCCTCCTCTTAGAGCTGTCTGGCTTTGGGGGCTGACAGGACACAATCTTTTCTTTCTTCCTTCATCCACATGATTTGCTACAGCTGTTTAATAACAGTTCTTGAAGAAGACAAATTGTATGAAATACGTCTGAGTTGTCATAATCATTAATCTCACCCAGACCATGAGACTGGGTGACACAAACCAAAGCCATGGAATGCTCCTGTCTATGCTGAGCTTTATGAGCAGGGAAAACATAAACTTCACGTAGGCCATTTCTCCCCATCTTTGCTGGGATTTCTGGTGCCCTCTCTCAAGTAGCTGCATGCAAACCTTTCTCTGCTATCCTCATTCATATGTCTAAACCAGGTTCAATTAATACTTGTCAGCTAAAATCACTAACTTTGGTTCCCCAGAAAATTTGCTAGCTAGAGCCCACTGGAGGGGCAGAATCACCTCACACAGAATAAAGAGCATTGTCACAGAAGTGTGAGTTACACCCTGATAATTAATAGGAGAGGCTTGTTAGAAACTGTCACTGTAAGAAACCAGGTGCAATCTCCATTTCCACCCTGATTCTGCAACCCTTATGCATAATGAGTAACACTGACTCATGCTAACTCTTCCCACTGGAATTGATTTTCCATAAAGATTTTTGGTGTACTGTATGGATGTCTCATGCACTACTCCCTGCTTTTCATCATTTACAAGACACCACCTGGGGGTTTCATTCTCAAGGTGGACACTGGATTGTATTTGAGGGAAAAAAAACCCCCAAACCAGTACTTTTAGCAACTGCAGAGACAAAAACAAACCAAACGGAAGATTTCTAACACCCTGCCCACTTGAACAAAAGTGCGTGTAAGTCCTGTACGCGTTAACAGGCTTCTTGGTAAAACCGCACGCTGAATTGCATGGCAACCAGGAAATGTTAGGGGGATGTTTTCGTGGGGATTTTCCTTTTCAGTTTGCGGTTCAAGATGACTGATAGGATACCAGGATGTGCTAAACTGGGGCTGACAACAGGAACAAGGCTAGAGGTTTGACAGTGCATGTAGTTTTCATTGTCTTTGTTTTAATAGAACACAGGACTTATGTTTACTGTTAGAACTTGGTTCTAAATTTATTAAATTGATTTCTAGCTCTGTGCAGATATGCATGGGTAAATGTTTCCTTATAATCACAGATTACTGAATCTTGTACTGACACTTCTGAACAGGAACAACCAACAGCACAGCGCTGATACCTACCTTTTGAATATTATCACCTGCTTTAAATACATGCTAGTAATGAAGTCGCAAAATGTAACATACTGGAAACACATTAAAATATGCTTAAAAGAAAATCCTAGTAATTACGATTGCTCTTCAGGCAATCTATGAATTGGACCATGAGTCCTCAAATCAGAGGAAGTCCGGACAATCCACATCCTGTCTCTCAGTTAAGACCTATCTCTACTGATGCCTGGTTTTCTAATTGCTTCTCAAGAAAACGACTTCATAGCTAAATAAAAATGCATATTTTATTTCTGACTTGAAGAAACGGCCTCTGAAGACAAAATTTCATATGGGATGGATTCAGGAAACATTTCAGGATCCAAAACATTTTGTCAATGTATATATTAAGTTAGTCTGATTACCGCCATTTTGACATCTGCGAGAACTTAAATGTACAAAAAGTATCATTCAGTGATTACCTAATACACTACAACACACATGGGCCTGGAAGGCACTATTTGCTGAGTATTCTACTTTTTTTTAGAGTCTATTAGTAAAAAGTTTCACTCAAGCAACTCACAGCCCAGGCAACTGTAACAGGATACAGAGGCTTTTACCTTTATGTCAGAAGTTGGACTCAAGCCCAAGTCGGTGATGAAAACCACTGGATAGCTGTTTGCTAGGTTATGTAAAATGATTCATTAATCCCAGCCACAGTCACTAATAGACACGTGTCGACATCATTAAAACACACCTATGTTTGAATCCCTTGGGGCTTGATGAGGAAAGGAAAACTGTGCTGGGAAACAGGACTCAAAGCTGAGATGACTACACACTGATCAAAATTCAGGAGTCAAATTTGCAAGATCCAAGTGAATGAAGCAAGCAGTCCTTTACCATCCCAAAACAAAAGCACCAAGGATCAAGCCACATGTATCATCATTAAGTGTGGCTGGTTTTGTATTCTTCCAGTTATGATATTCTTGTTCTACTAACCACCATTCTCTAAAGAAAGCAAAGAAACAAATCTAGAAGTAGATCACCTGCACCATAAGCAAGGCTTTTCCAAATAGTGAAAGTAAGTCTTCACGATTCTTGGGAGTTATCCAGTGAAATACTTTCCTTGAAGTATTGCCAAGTTTTGAAACCTACAATGATTTACAGGAAAGACATTTCTAGATTTAGTGGCAGTAAACCGTATTTTTTGTTTTCAAAGTATCCCTTGTGGATACTTAAATAAAACCAAAAAAGGTTTGCTTCTCAGTTTGAAACTGCGCTTAATTCTGAAATTAAAATAATTCATCTGAATAATAATTCATAATAATTCAAATTAAAATTATTCAATAAAATAAAATAAGAAAGTTAGATTTAAATGTTTACGTGGCTGCAAAACTTGTAGATGGTTTAAGGAATCCAGACAACAGTTTCCCACAGGGATTCTTTAAAATATCATATTTTCATTTCAGTTTGGCTTAGAAAAATATTCTAAGCCTTAAAAATGTTAATGGGAGATCAAAACCCCACATAATTGCATCTTAAATAGATAGCTGATATTCAAGGAGGGAAAAAATTCTCCACACATCTGGCTTTTTAAAGACAGCAATGTCCAGGAAAACATTTAAAAGGGATTTACCTGCATGTTTGCAAGCAGTTCCTGCTATAAATAGAGAAAACATATTCTTAGTAGTTGGGTGTGGTGACAAGAAAGTGAAGATGACTCTCCACAGATGCAAAGGTGTAAAGTCAGAACTTTCTTTGAAGCTATGCCTAAGCTGTTCCTACTACCCAGTTGTATTTGGGTACCTAGCAATTCAGCCTGAAGAAAGCAAATAGGAGTGTAGCTTTCTCACTTTCCTGTGTGCTGCTAACTGCATGAAAAGTCAAGAGACAACCATGCTAACCTTGAGGTCCAAGTGGGCTGATGTGGATCTCTGCAGCAAAAAAGAAATGTGGGCTGGAGGCATGCTCAGAGGCCAGGGAGGGATCCAGTGCTGTGGGAGGTTCTCCTTTCTCCAAAAAAATATAAATTAGCAAGTACTCCTTGCATTTCTGTCTTACTCCTGGGAGTGTGCACTGGAAGTGGGATGTGGGACAAAGCTCAAGCGGCTGACTTTCTTCTGAATTGTTTTTCCTAATGAATCTGCCAATTGATCATCAAAGTCATTGTCTCTGTATCTGTTTACTGACGAGCAAAAATCTCCAGTCTCTTAACTGACAGCTCTCCTGACTACTGCTTTGAAACAATGGGTGTGGGGGGTAGTGCTATTAATAAGCCAAGTATTCACAAAGTCACTCAAAATGCAAGTAAGTACAAGAAATATGTCCTCAGCAGTTGCTGTAGGAAGAAAAGAATCTGCTAATGCATCTTCCAATCATACTTTATCTGCGTGGCAACTGTTGCTCTGGTAAACATCCTGAGTGAGCCTATACTGTGTCATCACTTATGATAAATCTCCATGCTGCTGACATTAATATTAGTCTTTTTGTAATAGTCTCACCCAGTAGGGAGCTGAAAGCTTTCTGAGTCCAGTAGAACGTGGTACAGCTGCACAGCACCTCAGGGGAAAAATTGCATGCAGTGATATCATAGTCTGCAATTAGTTATCTGATATGCCCCCCTCAAAATGATGAAAACATAATCATCATTGCTGATACGAGGAGAGCTCCAGGCTGTACAGTGAGTAGTCTAACCCCAAAGGCTGAGTAACAAGGGCTGTGAGGAGAATGAGTTGGGATCAGTTCATTGCAATCCAGGTGAGGAAATACATGAAACAAAGCTGGAGAATAATTGCTGGAGTCTGATTTTCACAGTTTGAGCAATTGAGTTATTTGGGATAAAAGCAGCTGACACACAGAGTGGCTCAGCAGACAGATCCCCAGCTTGGAGCCCAAAGGACCTTATTCCTATCTGCTGCTCTGTCACTTATCCAATCAAAGAAAGGAACCTCGGGAATCTTTTCAAAAGCTCTGAAAGCCAGCCAGTTAAAACAAAGATAACATTACTCTGGTAGACATACTGAAAAAAGAAAGGCTGCTTAGAATATGCCTCACAATCTGTAGAAGTCAAAGGGAAAAGTTCTTATGCATGTTTCTGATGATGGAAGAGAATACTGTCACATCCACTACTTCCTTTGTTTTTCCTCTAATTCAAGAATTACAGGTATCTGGCCTGTAACCAGATTGCCTGGGCCAGAAGGCTACTTACCCTGGAATTTTTAGTAGCAAAATATTTCCATTTTCTGGATTCTTTGTGACTCTATCCAGCCATATACTGGGGTTTCAAAAATCTCAAGATTTTTACTAAAAATGCTGACTAGCAAGTAACTTTCCTAAGATGTATGCAGGTTACTCATACACTAAGCTACATGAGCAGTTAAGTTTAATTAATAATCCTTACCATCTTAATTATGAATCCTTTGGAACTGGCTTTATAAAAAGCCATGTTTAATAACTAGAGTTTGCAATAAGCATTAGTATGTACACAATGCTGTTGCTATCACAAATATGGTGGGAATACTGATATTTTTCCTATTTTTTAAAAAAAAGTATATTTAAATTTAAAAATTCATGAGGAGCTAGTGAAGATTCTCTTGCTTGAGGGAAGAATGGGAAAGAGGCATTGGCAGTGTAGCCTTTATATTCTGTGATTTCAAATACTGCAATAAATCCCACATTTATTTAGGCAGTGGAGATATATAAAGGCAATGTACTACTGCTTGCATGTAATCATCCTCAAATAGTGAAGCATCATTGTTCTCCAAAAGTGCTGGAAACATTGTGAAGCCAGTTATTTTGCTGTGACGATCATTGATTTTGGTAACTTGTTTTAATGGCTGGATTTTACAAAAACATTGGGAAATAAATGTTTGAGTGGTAAACGATACAGTGGCAGATCTCAGTTCAGGTACAGTGAGTTCTATGACACTGGATTCATTTTGAGCTAGAGTAAATTCAAACATTCACTTTGGGAATATGCTATCTTAGTAAATACAAAATTTCAGACAATAACTAATTGGTAAAGCACCACAATATTTTTTCCCCCACTAAGGTCTTTACTTGAAGCAAAATTCATCAAGTGGTTTATCTAGAGCATTAGACAAAGCATCCATCCAGGACATGAGAGTACAGGCTGGGAGAAAAACCCATTGAGAGGAGCCCTGACGAGAAGGACTTGTTATTTGTCATGGATAAGATGGACATGAGCCACCTATGTGTGCTTCCAGCCCAGAAAGCCAAGAGCATCCTGAGCTACATCCAAAGGAATGTGGCCAGGAGGGCAAAGAAGTGATTCCTTCCCTTTACTCTGCCCTTGTAAGACCCCAGCTGGAGTGCTGCATCTAGCTCTGGTGTGCCCAACATAAGGACATGGACCTTGGAGCAAGTCCAGATGAGGGCCATGAAATCGACTGGAGGGCTAGAGCACTTCTCTTAGAAAGAGAGGCTGAGAGAGCAGGGATTCTTCAACCCAGAGAAGAGAAGGCACCAAGGAAACCTTACTGCAGCCTTGCAGTACTTAAACACATTTGTTGTTTGTTTGTTTGTTTGTTTGTTTGTGGTTTTTTAAAATAGTTTTCTACACAGGCAGATGGTGATAGGACAAAGGGGAACAGTTCTAAAGCAAAAGAGAAAATATTTAGATTTGATGTTAGGCACAAGCTCCTTACTGCGAGGGGTGGGAGGCGCTGGTATAGGTTTCTCAGAGAGGCTCTACCCAGGGGACTGTTCAAGACCAGGTTAGATGGAGCCCTGAGCAACTTCATCTAGAGGGTGGGACCTCTGCCCATGGCAGGGGGTTGGAACGAGGTCGTCTTTGAAGTCACTTCCAACCCAAATCATACTGTGATTCTGTGACGTCTTAGAAACAGCAGAAGTAGCTGATGCAGTGAGAAACCAATTTTCCAGGTGATTTGCTACCAGTCGCTGTGCATAGATCCTCTTGTCTTCCCTGAACAGCCTAAAATCATGTCTTAGACACACCTTGCTGTAACAAACTGCTCATTCACCTGACTCACAAAACCACTCTCTCTGGAAACGTGGGAGATACTGGGCTGCTTCCCAACATAGAAATCAATTCAAGATACTAAAACCGGTAAGTTAAAAAGCAAAAGATAAGCTTCAATTAGTCATGTTGCCATGACTGTTACTGTGGATATATTTGTATCACGTCAGGGGTGGAAAAAAGGTGTCAATACATTGCCCTGCAATTGCTGTGAGTCAAAAGCAATGTGATTGTGACTGTGACTGTGCTGATAAAATGGCATAACCTGAGCACTATGAGTACTAAAGTCAGACAGAAGACTGTTAAGAAGCTCAGTGTAGGTCTACAAAAAATTGGTTGTAGGGGTGTTTCAAGAATTAGGGAAACACTTACTCATAAGGAGTAATTTCTCACACATACTCTTTGGCTGAAGGATTGCACAGCCAGGCTCAGTGATGGATTGCCAAACAGTAACTGAAGAGAATTTCCTGTTTTTATGGTAACAGTTTTCAGAGAATGCTCTGGTCCCCTGTGCCCTTGTTCACTTCCCATCCAGAATAATATTTGCACAAGAACGTTTTTCTCACTTCTTTCATCTGAAATAGCCCTGTATGTGCAATCATACCTGCTTGCTGAAACTGAACAAAAGAGGCACTAATCTTATTGATGGGACAAGGGGCTGGGACTTTGGAGGAGATGTTCTATTTACAGCTACATTGCTGTCTCTCTGTCCTACCTGTGAGGTTGGGATAAAAACACTGACTTCCCATGGGCTGCAAAAATCATGAATCGTTATTTTTTGCTGGCAGCATGTTTGTCAGTTCACTTCTTTCTCACTAATTGGGAATATTACTTCAAATTTTAAGTTCTAGGGTAATTGAAATATATTCAGCCTGACTCCAGCTCTGCTGAAGGTGTTGATGAAATCCACCAGATAAGGTAACTCCCTCTTGACCAAATGTTGCAATATTTATGTGAACTCCATGCAATGCAAAGAAGAAAAAAACAAAAACCACCACACAGAACAAAATTTCAACAGAGACACCATCTATTTCTGAAGTGATATACTGAGAAAGTCTAAGATGTCAAACCTGTTTCAAGAATTCACGTTCTTCTACAATAGTGAGAAGAATCTAGCAGATGACAAACAGAAGGAATAGATCTCAGAATTGTACCGGTGTTGAAATATTTGAATGTTTAAGGGACTGTAGGATATACTGAGGAGAGACCACTTGTTTTTGTTACTAATGTCCACCTTTAGCTTTGAAGACGTGGATGTGTATCAAGGAAATGCTATCAATAAATACTTTTGTAGGTTATTAATGGATATAAACCTTGCTGGGCCCAAGAATTTAAATTCTGTGGCTATGCTATGTTTTTGGTTTTTTTTTAATGGGTTTGTGATAACACAGAAGCCTTTGAAGCAAATAATCTTGTTTATATTTTATTTTGAAGGGTAGCCTAATCAGGCAGAGAGAACTTTTAAAATTTTTCCTCCTTTGCTCAGCAAAAGAAATGAATTAAAGTTTATTCATTTGCAAACACAAAATTTTGGATAGAAATTCCACTGTTCTTTAAGATCACTGTTGCAACATCTTACCAGTCTTGCACTGTTCTTTATGCAATATATTGTTTATGCTGCACTAATTTACAAGAGGTCTGGTCTCCACTGGCATATATATAAATGAAAGGAGTTGCTAAGAAATAGAAAAGAAAAAGAAAAATCCAACTCCAGAAAGAAACACAAGCTACTTGTTATATGTACTACCCGAATAAAAATAAATTCCCATCAAAGCATTATCAGAAAGAAAATTCAAATTTAGTCATTGGTCTTAACAATCTCATACTCACAAAATATGTCTCCTGGAAAACTGGACAATTGGATTTTCTAATCCACATGAATCCACTGAGACAGAAAACAATGTCTAGTGTATAGGCCTAGAGATGCCCTGAAAAATCACCTGAAAAACTGTGCTGATCTTACTCTTCCATGATGTTCTAAGATTGCCCCTACTTCACTGTTTTAAAAACAACAGTTAATGCTGTGTTCTGTGCAGTGTGAGCACAAACAATATCTCTACTGGATAATGTGTGAGACTTGGCAGGTCAAGAATATGTTGAGAAAATAAAACTACTGTAATCTTTTTCCCACCCAAAAAGCAGTCAGGAAATTAAGACATAAGAATAAAAGGAGAAAAAAAAATGATAGAGTTGATCTTGTAGAAATGTCACAAGACACAAAAATCATTACAGGCACTCTTAGAAGAGCTCTGCAATATTTTATACCACAACAGGGAGCAAATGGGTCCAGGGTTTTACTGAGGCAAGCCACAAAAGAAGGAAAGAAACTTCTCTCTAGGCAGTCACCATGGGAAAGTGTCTCACATGCTCAAAATGTCTGGCAGTTACTACTTTCAATGCATGAATTGTCAACTGGACAAGTGCTTGTCTAAAACCTTAGCTGTGCTTGCTCAGTGATGAACGGGAACCACCAAGTGTCTTTTCTCTGTAGGCTATAAAATGATTTGATAACATCCTGGAAAAGAGGTGTTTAAAAGTTTGGAGCTCAATAGGCAATCTCAAGGAGGACATTTTTATTTTCTGTGCTAGGAGCGATTTTGCTCCTCAGAAGAAGACAAAGTTACTCTGACTACTCCAATGATAGAGTGTTATTTTGTTGATACCGATCTTCCAAAGTCACTGGACACTCCAGCCCTACAGCCTTTCCCAGAGCATCAAGCTTTAAGTATGAATACCTCCAGAATCTCAATAAGACAGTCGATATTTATCACGAGGAAGTATTGGTTCAAACAGGAGCAAAAGTTGACTAAATTAAGGACACTCTTCATCAGCTAATTATTAAATAACTTTTAAAGTTATTAAACCTAAAGAAGAGTTAACTCTGACATAAGGGCAAAAGATGTAAGTCAGCTCTCACTTGGCAAACTGCTTCAAACATCCCTAATCATAGAAAGATAAGCATGGAATAAGAAGTCTGTAAGGAAGCTCTACTTTGCATTTACACTTGTCTAACAGGAAACAATTGCTATTGAACTGAAAACAGCTGCCAGTCCTCAGTGTGTACATAGATAGCAAAGACACAAACAGGATAAAACTTTCAGAGCAATAGAGTTTTATCTGATTTTTACAGCACTGAAACTGGCAAACTTGATTTAAACAAAATATGTATTATTTCACTTCCATGTTCTAAGTCTAAGGTCTAAGTTCTAAGTTCTTCCTTTATGTCAAATTTATGCATAAACAACATACAGGAACAGAGAACAAAACCTTATATTTATAAATGAAGACTCATTAGCAA
Organism: Regulus satrapa; assembly: GCA_013396955.1. NCBI lineage: Eukaryota > Metazoa > Chordata > Aves > Passeriformes > Regulidae > Regulus > Regulus satrapa. The sequence continues at coordinate 657,862 of VWZN01018084.1, read as the reverse complement.
AATAAGCTTTTTTTCTACATTTACACACCTGTGTAAATGATGGAAAAGGGAAAGGACATGTAAATAATGAAGGACCTAATCAAGCAGGAGGAGGAAAAATAAGGAAGTGAGTGAAAGATGCGTTCAGGCCGCACCCTCAGCGTCTTCATTATTAATGGATGGTGTTTCTTTATAATTGGCAAATACTACTTTCCCTTGAACCTACCCAGTTAACTATTCCATATTCCTCGTGCAGAAGCTGTATCCAGAGCACCAAAATGGAGCTGGGAGGACCTGGCTGTCCTCTGCACTGACCTCATCTCCTCATCCCGTGACAGGGACACTCCACCTTGTCCCAAAGACGTGAGCTGGCTAATGGCAAAAAGCAGGTAAATCCCTCCAGTCCCAAGCACCCCTAGAGCACCACTGAACTGGTGCGTTTCCATGCTGCAGGAGGAGCGCATCCCAGCCCGTTCGGTCTCTTTGGAGAGGGCATGTAGGCTCAGAGCGCTCCCTGCAAGCAGCCGCAGCCTGGCTGCCCTGGCACGCACCACCCCAATGCCTCGCTGATTCCCTGCTGGAAAGCCGTGGCCCCCTCTGAGAGGCTGCCAGCTTAAGGGTGGCCTTTCAGACACCAGTTTGGCCAGCAGCTGGCTTGCTGCCTGTGCACCCGCTCACATCTGCTCGCAGGGGTCCGGGTGCCCACGGAACATCCACCGAGCTGCAGTTAACCTCTCACTTCTGTATGGGAAATCTGCAAGAAACTACTCATTACAGCTACCCACACACACCACACCCTGCTTCTTTACAGACACCTATCCATTAACAAAAATAACAATAAAAAAGCCCCCTAGGGAAATGTACTTCTGAGAACCTGTTTTGCTAACATGCTGTCACTGTGAGACATACATAATTAACACAAGCTATGCCATGGCAAGTTTGGTTTTTTGTTTTGTTGTGTTTTTGGGGTTTTTTGGGGTTGTTTTGTTTTGTTTTTTTGTTACTATTATACGTTCTGTCAGAGGCAGCATCTTATTTAGAAAAGCAGGTATTTGGTAAAACAGACATTAGTTGTGAAGTTGAGGATTGCAGGCTAATGCCCTTTTCCTAGGCAGCTGTCAGTATGTACCCTGGTCTTTTATAACCCTCTCACACTGCTTTTGGAACAGTATCATTAGCAGAAAGAGAGATGGAAGTTTTCACACAGCTGCTGCGTGTCTGGCTTTTTTTTTTTTTTTTTTT
>VWZN01018084.1:601294-656573 GCA_013396955.1 Regulus satrapa | reverse complement strand
CAGTCTCTTAGAGTTTCCAGCCACTAAACCACACCAATGATCTGCAGAAAAGGGGGGGAGGAGGGGGGTGGTAAAGGGAAGCAAAGCGTTTTTCAGACTCAAATTTTAAGTAGAATTCAGAACTTTGTGATTTTTGCTTTGAATTAGCACATCCTACTTGTGCTTTCATGTTTTTAACGGCTAAAACGGTAGATTATTCTTCAACTGTTCTTGGGGTTTCTTGTTGTTTGGGGTGGGTTTTTTTAAATGTTTCACAATATGAGAATTGAAGGTTATCGTACCAAAATAAGACTACTGCATTATATAAAGTTGCCAATGCTGTCATGCAGAGGAACTGGAAAGCCCCAAAGCCATCGCTTACAAAAGAAAGTTCAATTACGTTCCTAATTGAAAGCACAGACTCAAAAAACGACTGCAGGTTTCGTTAGGCAAGGAAGCAGTCGCGGAGGTCTGAACTTTAAATTGCAGTGAGCTGAACTTTCTGCCTGCCTGGGAAGATCCTGCAAGGAAAGCCCCCTCTCTTTCTCATCCACACGCGGAGCTGCTCCTCCGCCGTCCCTTGGGCGGGGCAGCCGCGGCCAGGGAGGGAAATCACAGCCAGCTGCTACTGATATCAGCGCCGAGACACTGCGGGGAGCCTTGTGATTGAGCGGGGAGGAAAAGTGATAAACACACAGCCCTGGCACGGCCCTCCCCGCCACTGCTATTAGCAGCGCCCGTAATGGCCGCTGATAATTACAGCGTCTGATGGCTTTGAATTTGTTATTACCTCTCTGGGAGGGAGAGATGGCTGTCTGTTAAGAGAGGATAGACTCCTGGAAAATGACCAGCAGCTACACAGAACTGGCTTCCTGCCTACAGTCGTGGATAACACACAGAGAACGGTCCAAACCACCAGGTTTGTCACAGAGAAACCCCGACAGGTAAAGAGCAAAATAGACTGTGGATGTGTTCCACTTTGTAGCAAGTTGGAAGTTTCCATCCTCTATTTTAAGAATTCAGTTTAATGCGGACAGATTAAATCAGCATGCTCCCAGATGTCAGTTGATTCTAAAATATGATATATTTTGAACGCCGTTAATTGTCCCAGTACAGTGTTCAATTGATTTCAAAGTAGGCAAAATTACTGTGATGGGTCATGTTTGCTTCACGGTTATCCTCTCTGTGAAGTTACATTTCACAGATAGCTAGGTACATTTAGCCTTGGTCCTGGGAAAAAAACCTATTTTAGAGACAAGTTTTGCAGAACTCCTTCCCTTGCTCTCTCACACAGTATTCTCTTGAAAATAAAAGACCAAACAGTGATATACAAAGGGGAGAATTATCTCCCATTGATATATCAAGCTCCATATTGATTGTATTTTCAAACACTTACCCCTTAGTTCTGGAAAAAAAATTGTGATGCAAGTAGACCAGAAAGCAGATGGAGAAGCCTTTTTACAATGTTTGGAATGTCAAAAAAACTTTAAAATTATTTGACTGATTTATGCTCTCCTTATAAAGGAACTCTACATTGGTTTTTCTCTGCTTCTCTACAACATGTTTTACTACCACTCAACTATATTATCCCATCTTTTCAACAAGCATTTTAGGAGAAATGAGCTCATGGCTCTCTCTGGTGTTTATCTGTCTATCAGTATGTCATGATATCTCAGACTGCTGGCACATTCTTGATACAGTCAAACCTCATGCGTGTTTAGGTGATAGATGAATAACTGCAATATTCACCCTACCTTCACTTCAGGCCTATAGAAGTCATGGGAACTCTTTTGGAAAGAAAGATACACCACATATGGATGAACATTTTGTTTAACCTTGGCTAGAGCTACCAGTGGTTTTAAAAGCATTTACTTAAAAAAGTTCCTCCTCCATTGTATGATGGTATCTGTCCTCATTAAGCATTTCTCTGACTTCCTATTTTCAAGGCAAGGGCTCTTCATAGTGATGAGCACCAGTACCTAAAGAATCTTCAAACATTTCGCCAAAGACTGCAAAGCAGTCCCCTGCCATGGTTTGCTGGCTCTGTGTGTGCAGGGGTTTCCAGGGCAGCTCCATAACCCTTCCACTAAACAATGCTGGAAAGTTCAAGTGACCTCTTAATAAAGTCTAGTTACTTTGTAGCTTTGGGAAACTGCCAAGATACACACTGTAAGGACTGAGTGGAAATAAACCAGCACAAAGAGCTTCTTCAAACGGCTTTATTTACAAATTTACACCGTGGATATGTAAACCAAAGGGCAGGCAGGTCTCTTCCTTTGTGAGTGACCAGCAGCTGCAGGAGCCCTGTCTCAGAGCCTTACCTTGTACTGGGGCTCTGGCAACCTCTCCAGTGCTAACAGCCAAGCTCCTTCCTCCCACGGGCAGACTCATTCTCTCTCTTTCCATTTCATCTGTACTACTACTACTTCTGTTCCAGTTTGGGGGTCAAAACTCTGGGATCTGCTTTGTGTTAATCAAGGAAAACTTTGAGGAAAAGATTTCTACAAATACACAATGCTCGCAGGAGAAAATCTCCTTCAAAAGCATCATTAACCAAGGTGTCAGCATCTATATCCTCTGGGATCCAGACTCCTTAGACAAGTCATGTTAACACTATGAGTAAGAAAAATATCAGTGACAGTACAGTCACAACACCACAGAAATCAGGATGAGTAAGTTTTTCAGCTTTCTCTGTATCTCATTTTTCCCTCTGTAATCACATTAAGAGTAATTCCAGATCCTCTTTAATTCCATAAAAGTCTGTACTAAAAGGATCAAAATTCCAGTTCAGAAGTTCCCCAATAGCAATAGCCATTAGTCTGTGATACACAGCAAAATCACTGGCTAAAAAAAGAAAACACCACCATCAACAGCTGTTTTGAAATCATTACTGACTACAAAGTCATGCTGGAATGTACTGTATACCAACTAAAATATACTGTAGCTATAGTCTAATACTTTAGTAAGCCAGCAGAGAAACTTCCCTGGAGGGCATATGTGAAGTTTGACACACTTTTTGTAACTACAGTGAAGGCTTGATTATGGGGCTTTGTCTCACTGTAAAAACACATTACTCCCAGAGTCAGTGCAGACCCTGTTCTCTAGGACACTCCAGCAGCTCAGAAGTAAAAATCAGTCAAGCAGTTATAATATTTATAAAGTGCACAGACATGGACCAAGCCAAGGATTTAAACACATCTTAGACATACAGTGTTTGCCTACAGCAGCCCTGTCCTTTCTCTTCAGGCTTTGCCTATATACCTGATCTTAGCAAGAGCATTTTGGTAGAATGGACACACAGTTTTAGAAAGAAAAGCAGCGAGGATGCTCCAGCCATCACAGATGCATGGAGAACTTGCTCCCTCTGACACACCCATTCACAGCCCGGCAGCGCTGCAACCATTATAGAAGGATCCCCTGCTGCTCAGGCAAATGAGACATACATTTACTACATACACACACACACAGAGCCCTTGGGTGACAATGCCCATGAAAAATGCATTTTGTTAGACTTCTGGAACTGATGAGCACAAAAAAAATATAGAAGCACAACTATTATCCCTAACCACAAAACGCCTCGAGGCAGTTGCAGTCACAGTGAGAGTCTGCTAAAAAGTATGGTCATTCCCCCAAAACATGGTTGAGCCTTCACCATGTGAAATTTCAAAAGCTTTTTGTAACTTTTTTGGACGTAAAATTTTTATTCTTTTCTTTTTTCTTTTTTTCTTTTTTTTTTCTCGGTATTAACCTTAGATTTTACAATACAAATGTTAAAGGCAGACAACCAAGATGCAGGAAGGTAAGAGATAAACAACTTAATTTTGTCACTTCTAACCCCCTTTGTTCCAAAAGCTCATCAGTCAGCCCCATAGAGACCTTAGAAAGTCAGAAGCAAGCATGCTTGGCATAGAAGCTCTCCAAATTTCAGCAGAGGTCCCTCAGTTTTTCTCCTGTTCGGCAAGGCTGTGCCCAAATGCGGTCTGTTTCAGCTGTTGTTTCAGCTCATGTGAACTCCAGGGTGCAGCTGTAAGCTGGGGGGGATCACCCCCCTTCCCTCCGCCCCCCTCTTGCCGCAGAAAGCGGAGCTGGGAGAGCAAACCGCGTTCGTAAGAGCAGTCACATTGTCGAACTGAGCTTTACCAGAGCCATTCCCAATCCCCTAACCTAGCTCTGATCTTAGTTTAAACTTCATTCTTTAATGCTCTGCAATTCAGTTTTTATAGATCTGGAATTGCCCTTTACAAGCAGCACACAGCTTTCAGCAATACACAGACCAGAACAACTGAGATTACACTTCTAAAACATCTCTCATAACACTTGAAATAGTAAAAGTATAGGGATACAAGAAAGCTGTTAGCTATCCAGCAGAAGCTCACTTGCTGTCTGAAGCATTAACTTAACAATCATAAGTGTTTTCATTCATAAAAATCTTACCTGTTTCTGTCAGACAGAGCTTCAGCAAACATAATCCAAAAGTTGCCCATAAGGAGAAGCTGGCCATTGTTTTCTTGGAACTGTTTTGCAAAATCCAAAGATCCTTGCAAGTTGCAGTAAGAAGAAAAGCCCCGACGCTTGTTAAGGCTGCAGTCAATGAGTCTGAAGTTTTCTGCACTTTTTATTCTGATTCAAAGGAACTGAAGTAATGACATAACTGGGAGGGGAAAGCTCCATCAAAAGTCACACCCATATTGCAAAAAAGAGTCACCCGGCAGAGGAGAGGGGGAGTGGAAGGAGAGCTCCTACTGACTAAGCAGGCACACTCGAGTTTTAAAGAGACACTGAACCTTCTCTTCTTACACAAGTCTAGTCAAAAGTTACACTTAGTGGGCTCGTAGGAAAATTTGTGTAATCTCCGCTGAGTTACCTCAGAAATGCACTGTTTGTTATAAGCTTTTCCTCCTGCACTTTAAGATCTCTTCATTATTGCAAAACAAGTGAACATAAAAAGCACTAGAGTTTCTGAACCCTGGTAAAGCATCTGTAACAGCCTGTATATTTCCCCAAAACATTTTGCTTATTTATTCCTATCTCACAATTTTCTCTTTTTGCTGTTCAATTAAGAGCAAATAAAATGCCTGCTCTGCAGTGAGGCTTTCTGCAATGTTTTTGTTCACTGCTGGAGGATAACATCATGCAGAAGGTAAGTCGAGGCGGTTCAGTTTCTACCCTTGATGTTCCTGCACGGGCTGCTCCAACAAGAGCAATGAATGAACAGGAATAGTGAATAATGCCAGTGCCAGAAGTGAGAGATACTGAGGACTAAGGCTGATATTTTATTGTATTGATGGCATAAGGCACAGAAGGAATTTTTCCTCCTATTCCTGGTTCAGAAAGCAGAGAAACAGGATGAAAAGGTACAAGATCTTTGAGGTTCAGATGAGGTCTCAGCTCCTGAGGCACATATGTTCATGGCAGTGTGTGGTTTTCTTTGGCTCTTCATGAAAACCCTGGTGAAAACCTCAAGGCCTCTGTCGATAAGCAAAAGGCTCGTCTCTTGAGTGCCTTGGAGGTTCCCAAAGTGGTGCCTCCATGCCCTGGTTCTCTCTAGAGCTGGAGAGCTGTGACCGTGGTTCCTGTGCCACAGTGGGATGGGGTCAGGGGTCACCAAAGACAGCGCTTCCCACCTTTAACAACCCGCGTTGTGACAGCCAGAAATGCCCTGATTGCAGCTTCCCTGGCCACATCTGGAACGAGCTGCCCTAGATCACATTACCATTTTGTTGATCGTCCCACTTGAAAGAACTTTCTTGTTAATTTAATCTCCATTAGCACAAACAATGGAAAAATACAGACAGTTTCTCTCCAGCCACAGGCACAAGAAGGTCACATAAAGAGGTTTTCAGGACTTCAGGACTTTATCTTTTTTTTNTTTTTTTTTTTTTTTTTTTTTTTTTTTTTTTTCCTTTTGACTTAGAGGTGGCCAGCTATCCTTTCCTCAACCAGCCAAATTTTTAGCAACAGGTTCCAACAGGCTTTTCCTACAGGTCTAGAATATCTGATGGGACAAAGTTAAAGTGAAAAATCTTTCCTTTAAACACAGGGAATCTTTTTATTATGAAGCTGGCAACTTTGAAATTAAGAATAAAACACATTTTCTTTAGTGAACATTCTACTTTTTTCCCTTCTTTTTAAGGAATGGCTTTAAAAGCAATTAAAAAGCAATCTCCTATAGACCTTATTGTCTAAAGTGCGAAAAGAAATAGTTCTGTAAAATTCTGTACATTTATATCTATGAATGTTTTGGCATCAAAATCCAGTAATAAAGTTTAGTAGGATTTCAAAATTCTGGCTCAGAGTTAATGAATGCTTTAAATTTACTAAGTATATATTTTTTCTAAATTACTTTAAAAATTCACATCCTATGGATGAAACAGAACAATTAAACATTTAATTAAAATTCAGGAAATTTTGAGCCCTATTTTTAATGAACATAAATTGCCTTTCAGTTAATATCCTGCATAATAATGATATGGAATTAAAAAAAATAAATTAAGTTTTCTTTGGCACAGGTAAAGGGAGAATAACTTCCATTTTAGGGATAGAGGCAGAGTCTTATTTAAGCAGGAGTGGAAATTCCTAGTCTCCTCATGATCTGAAGTTTCTAATTCTAGCCTTCTGACACCTGATTATGAACAGGTTGTTTTCTAGGTACCAAAATATTACTTGCTATTCATCTCAGTCTTTTCAATACTTCTGCAAGTGTTCAGCAAGGGTGGGTGGTATTCTGCTGTGGAAAGACTCTGTTTGCTTGTTGCCTTGAAAAACTGGGCTAAGATTAGATACATTTAGACCACGTGCATGGAGGTGCTAGTACCTAATGCAAAAGATAAAGGCAGATCTACACATGAAGATTAATTGATAACATTATGTCATTTCATGGGATAAATTTAAAAAAAATAGTTGATGACCTGTCTGTACATGACAGGTGAGTTTGGCCATTCCTCCTTCATGTCATCTGCCTGCTTACACGTCAGCCTAGGACACACATGTGCATTCCAACAAAAAAATGGCACAAAAATATCTAATTCTTTCCCATGCAAACATGGTCAACTTATGTCAGTCCCAGGTAGAAAGCAGTCCAAATTTAGCCTGGCTGCAGGGCATAATGCTGCTCAGAAAATTTAGTCAAGGCAGACAGAAAAACTGTTGGGTTTGGGGGTTTGTTTTTTGAGTTTGTTTTGGTTTTGTTTTGGGGATTTCTTTCTGAGAAATACTTAACTTCTCCTTTAGTTTGGGAAAACCTTATTACATAGGAACAGAAAAATCCTGAAGCAAATCTTCAGCTGAAGAAATGCAGCAGAGCATCCCTTTTGAGCCTGTCAGTATAGTTAAATATCTGAGATCTGGAGTTTTCTTACTTTCTTGGCAACAAGAAGTTAAACTTTTACTGGCAGCAAAAACTTGTGAAATGATTAATGAATTAAATTTTAAAAAGACAATGAAACGATAAGACTGAAAAAACATTTAAAAAACCCATTTAAAACAGTATTTTTAAAACAGCATTTAAAACAGTGTTTTTCTGTGACGGCTTTGATACAGTGAATACTGAATCTGTGATGGTAAAATATAGTACAGGAACACCAAAATAACTAATTTGTGATTTTATCCCATATGTGAACTGTAGCCAGCCCTAATTAATTTTGATAAAAATCCTAATAGGGAGTACATATGTTGGAGCCTTATAAAAGGAACATGCATGACTTACAGTGATAAAAAAAGCTGGCATTTTTTTTCAGAAATTCACATAGAGGATGAAATTCTGGCCTAGCTTAATTGAAAGACCAAAATTCTGCTGAACTCAGTGGCACAGCCTCTCCATGTCTTATTTATATATTTAGATTTTATTTTATGGACAGAAAAGAAAATTGATGTACCTGAATGAACCTGTACTTATGATGGAAAAAAGAGTATAAATGGAGACTGATTTCACTACTGAATGGGAGAATTTGAAAGAAGGGTAGAATGAAATTTTTTTTCTGTGAAAATAGATAACATTTGTCTTCTGAAACCCTGAAATTTCTAAAAAATATGGCTCCTAATTATAACTTTTTTCTATTATCAACAGAAATGCTATTTTTTAATTAAAAAATTCTGAGCATAATTTGGTGGATACCTCAAGCTTGTTATGAGGAGTTGAACAGCAACTGGTCTTAGTGAATATAAAAAGCACAAAGGTCATTAGGTAGTTCTGGTCACGGCTGTGTATATTTTGCGTAGACTACAGGTGATCTGTGAGACTGGTCGAAAATCAGATTTGAGGGAGCAGGGAGGATTTCATACCCACTTATCTGTAATATCAATAAAATATGCTATTTTTAATAAGATTTCCTCCATGTCCCTGGACTACAATCTAGTTTCCTGCATTTCAGGCTGGATTCAATTTCAGAGTAGATTTAATTTTCATTATCAATCCTGAAAAGAGGTTTTGTAATGGCAACGGTTGTAAATGCTCCAGTGTGGCAAATCTTGAACTGCACACTTTTCTTGAGCTCTGAGTGCTGATGGGAAGGCATAAGAAGAGCCTGTGCTGGTTTAAGCAAGAAAAGCTGCTCTTTGGCTGGAGGGCAAAGCACTCCCTTGGGAAGTTGAGCGCCCGGTTCTACTCCCATCAAGCTTTTGTTCCTAGATGTAATTTACGGCCTGTGTCCTGCAGAGAGTTGGGAAGATGAACAATGGCTCCTCGTTGTTTACTCCTGAAAAAGGCAGCAACCCAGATTGGCACCTACCGTGTGGATTCATCAGCCAGTTTTACTGGTTTGCCCCAGATCCCTAAACAACTCGCTCATCCAACAGAGGCAGGAGCCTTCGCAGGCGGCACGGCTCAAGCTGCCTTTAAGGAATTCTGTCAGACCATGTGGCCCCATCATTTTTCTTCTTCCCAGCACCACCGCAGTGCACGTAGTCCCTGGCTGACCTTGGTGTGCCAGCAGGCCCCAGGCAGCAAATCCCAGGCCCCAGGGACAGCTCGAACAGCACTATCCCCCCCCCCACCCCAGTTACCCAGTTGTTGTTGGAGATGGAGCTGGGAACCTGCCCCAGCAGGGCCACCAGCTGTCCCAGCCTGCTGCAGGGACACGGAGTGCACCAGTGGCCGGCTGAGCCAGCGGCAGCTGTGCAGCTGAGGGTAGGGGAATACAGGGGAAACCGAGGGGAGAAGGACACATCATCTTCTCTGAAGGTGATTTCTGTCTGTCTCTGCCCCTCCTTTCCTGGCTACCCTTCCCAGCACACAGCATGCAAGAAGTCCCTGGAACTGAGACATCCGAGTGAAAGAAATGGAAGTGGGAATAAAGAACGGTGAGCATGAGCTGCCCTCTTTGTGCTCAGCATTCTGTATTCCCACTTTCATTTCTTTTGTTCGCAGTTATACAAGAGGTGAATCAAGCTTATACAAAGCCATTTCCTGGATGTACTCTTTCCTCCCCACTGTCTTTGCATTTTCTTCTATTTGATTTTGCTTCATGACTTCTACCTTGACTTCTCTATCTCCACTAATTTCTCTTTATCCTTAGCCCTCATTCTTTCTTATCCACTCTCTCTTCCATACAGCCTATTGGAATTATTAAATCACATATTTATAACCTCAGAAGAGCAGGTGAGCTTTACAAAAAGGCAAACATTCAGGAAACTCAGGAAACACTTCATATTTGCATAACCAAAACTGTTAACTGTTACATATAGATAAACGCTTAGGGCCCTTGTGCCTAATACAAACCTGACCAGAGCCATTCAAAGTCAGGGCAGGTTTTCCACTGATTCTGAGATATTCTGAATCAAGACAGCTGAAAAAAGCATTTAGTTCAGTCCCAGTATCTGTATATATAACTCTGCCTACTGCATTACGTGTTTCCCCTATAAGTATATATATATATATTCTGAGAGGATAGAGGAGTTACATCAGATTTATAGCCACTGATAAAATATTTTCCTATCTAATGAATGTAAACCCCTAATTTTAGCTGGAACAATTTCTGTTCACACCAGATCTGTTTGTGCCACTCTTGCCATAGCCACACACAACATATCCACATTTAGACTGTCCTCAACGTAGCAGTGTGGGAATGAGCAGCTAAGACTATCTTTTTCAGTTACAAAGAACACTAAAACTGGACCCCATCTGTATATAAACAGTAACTTACAAAATTTCAGCAGCTTCCCTGTTAGTCAGTTTTACGATTCCTTTGAAAGGTGGAAGGGAAGGAAAAACATCTTAATTTTAGACCATAATAAGCATGTTTGTTTTCAGAGGCAAGGGTTCCAGCTGTTACCAGGGTGGCTCTAGGAGGGAAGGTGCAGTTGTGCACACATCATAGGATGAAGAGGGTGAGGAGGCTGACAGGCACAGCAGTGCTAGGTTGTGAAATACTGAACTCGCTGGGTACAATACACACAAAGCAGTCTGGCCCTCCTATACTTTTAGGGAATGTATTGCTACAGCAGTGGCGTCTTCTTCCTCAAATGGAGTTCCTAGCCAGGAATCAATGAACTGGTGCAACAGCAACAGCTTGTTTCCTACAGTTTGATCCTTTCCACCTGGATATACCCAGAGAAAGCCAGGACTGCTGTCTCCCTGAGCTCAGCCGGAGAACAGGGAGCCTGAGGTGATGTCTCATGTCCACCACTAAGTGCCCCTCCATGGATGGAGAATGCACAAGGCAGGAAACTCCTCCCAGTTTTTCCTCTTGGAGCCTTATTTCTGAGCTCTACATAACATATATTGGAATTTTCAAGTAGAAAAAACCTACAACTTCTGAGATAAATTCCCTTCTCCGCAGTGTAAACAAGCAAACAAAGGTAATTCTGTGTGTCTGAAGGCAGGAGTTTTGTGTGAGGCTGGGACAGAGGCACAGAAAATAGAATTCACAAAATTAGTGAGACAGAAACTCTGGTTCTGCACATCTCCATGTGCCTGAATTTCTGCTATAGAAATAGGTAAGGGAGGAGCTGAGTGCTATTACAAGACAATGAGCTTTTCTTGGAATTGGGAATTGTCACATTAGACTGCACGTTCATTGCCTACTTAACAACTTGGCTTAAGTAACAAGGAAACATTTTAGAAACTAAAAATAAGCACTCACTTGGGATATTATTAAATAGTTGGAAAAAGTTCAGTTATGGATTAAATTTCTCTCATTAGCAAGAAAATCATACCTAGAACAACACAGCTGTGTTTGAAAAGGTATATTTCTTACCGACCAAAATTTGATATATTTGCTTTGTCTTTTCTTTGGTAATATTGAGTAACAATAACTAACTAAACTTAAGAAAAAATATTGCTTTCAATATGATTTTGAAAGTGTGCTTGCATTCATTGGGTTACCTTTTGAGGAATGTTTGACAGGATCTATCAACAACAGATATTAGCCAGACATAAATTCTATACAGAAAAAAAAAAAAAAATCAATGTTTTAAACAATTGTGGGTTACAAAATTTGCACTGTGCTGATGATTTATATAAATAGAGTAATTATCAAATTACATGGTATGATTATCATAGCTAAGCAACTCCATATTGTTTTGGTTCCTGAAAACGCCTTTTTCAATAATTTTTGCTTCACTGATAAAGAAAATATTAGTTCCTGAATTCATTAGATCTTCAGAATAGTGCATGTCTAAAATATTTGCAATGTGTTCACAAACATTTCATTTGCAGAAATACAACTGGCAACAATATTATGAGTCATCATTTCACCTCTAAAACATTACTTATATTGTCTAAATATTTTATTGAAGTGTTGGAAGAATTAAGCAGGTCATGTCTGAACAGCTTTTTGAACAAGTCAGATCTGGAAAGCTATTAAGACTCCTTCAGATGTTGAAGTTTCAGTGAACTTTCACTGAATTTACAAGAAATTATCTATGTCTGAGTCGTCAGATATTTCAAAGATGCATGATATGACACCAAATTCACTGATATACAAGTAGATATGAAAACTAGCAAGAGAATCTGTAGTTTATCTGCTGTCCATTGTACCTAAAGTCTCATCAGTACAAGGTCCCTTCCTGTCCTTTGCAAGACACATTAAGATAAAGAAGTTTGTACACATTAAGATTTATCTCAGATTCATGCTCCCCTCACTTTTTTTTCTATAACCAACCCTTCCATAATTGTTGCAAAAGTTTAATGAATTTTTTTCCCTAAGGGAATGGGTAGAGAAGCCCAGATAACAGAAGGAATAAAAAACTATTCTTTTAGTCTGATAGAATTGGTACTATAATAAACTTCACAAAGCATGCAGGAACTCCTAGACAATACCACAGAAGGTGAATAATGCTAAACAGTTTTTTGAGAGTCTTGAGACAAAAGGGAATGTGTTGAGTGCACTTCTGCAAAGATTCTTTCCCATATACAGGAGGAGAGTCACTGTTTGCTATTAGCTGGCCCAGGAAGGATAGATCTGCCTCAACATCAACATGATCTCTGACAAATATATCACTCCCTAAGTGATGAATTATACAAGGCATATCTCAAGGGGCACAGATGCGAGATAGGCTATGAATGTTCAAGAGTCTAGTTCAAATACAGATACAAGGATACTAAAGCTTATCTCAACTATTTAAGGATTCCTTTTTAACTTCTCCTCCCATATTTAAATTCAGTTCTTCAATCCCAGTCTAGCTAGTTTTTCCTCTCTTCTTAATCACACAGTACTGTACAGACAGATATATCTGAAATACAGTTCACATGGCCCAGTCCTTGCTGAACTTGGCAGTTCCAGAATAGTTTATTTTTTTTCCCTTCTAGATTTAGAACTAACTGAAGCACTCATAGAAACATGAGAAATAAAAATGTAAAAACACAGCACACACTGCTAGTCACTAGCAGCCAGAAGCCCTTACTGGATGCCCGAGGAGGCTGAGGCTGCCTTTACCTGCTACAAACATTCTAACCACAGCTGCTAGTGCACATTTGGACCCCTGGGTGTCTCTTCAGCAGTCACCTTGAAGCTGCTCCATTTCGCTTAAACAGGGAAGTATTAGGGCAGAGAGAAACGGAACCTACGGCTGATGGCTTTGTTTGACACTCTTGTGTGAGAACCGGGATCCTCCTTCCTTCAGGGAGTGGGCAGCTTAGCGTGCATTTGCACATCTGCATAGCAAAGGCAGCTCTAGCCTGCTGTCAGCTGAGCCTGCCTCAGAGCTGAAAACATTGTAGCCTCGCTGGTTTGGCATCGCATGTGGGCTAATTAGCCTTGCAGATAAGCCTAACTAGCTAGGACCAGCTACACTCCGGTAGTGATCTATGGTTTTCAGGAACTCATTTCTTTACATCCCTGGTAATTACAGCCTGTGGAAGCACCAGCTGGGTACAGCACTTCACCCTCTTCTACTGTAAGCTGAAGTTGTGTCCCTCATTCCTTGAGGTGAGCTTACCCAAAGAACACATCTCTTTGCAGGATTTAGTGACAAGTCACCTGGAAGATAGTTTGTGACCTGTCAGATAAGAATGAGTATATCGAAGGAGCTGTCTGTGCTTTCCCCACCTCCCTACTCTTTTTCTTTGGCAAGGATCTGCAGGATTTCAGATTTCGGTGGTATGGATTTCAACCAAAGCCAAAATCAGTAACAGATTTAAAGCCTAAAGCCAACAGATTGTAAAGCCTATTCAGTAAGAGATTTTGGTCTTGCCAAATAAATTCTTTGCCAAGCAGGAAGTCTGGCCAAGCAAAACTAGGAAAAATTTCTCCTGAGGCTTAACTGGAGTAAGTGTTAAAATTCAGTCAGGAAAGAAATTAAACAGAACATTAGGAAGGTCCTGTTGTGAGACCAGCCACATGGTGGAATAGCTTTTGAGAACATGCTTTCCCTTGCAGAGAAATAGATGAAATGACTAGACCTTTTTAACTGCGAGTCTGTGATTCACTTAAGAGGATCCCACATCTCAAGTGCTATACTTGGAACATCTGAACAGTCCCTGAAACCAGTACTAGGAATTAGTCACACCGTGGTAGGCTTTGCCACTCCTCAGAGACTTTGCTGCAGACAAGGGGTGCTTTCAGTCACACAGCTTTCAGACTAAAACTCAGCTAGTAGTTTTTTCTGTTTCTTGAAACACAGGTTAATTATTTTATGGGAAGGAACATTTGTATTTTAACCCATCTCTTCTCTATTTGTGTTATTAACCATCTCATGAACATCCTACTTTTACATTTCTCAACTATCCATTTAACATCCCTGACAGATGGGATATTACCAGTAGGCAGCAAATTACTGACTGAAAAATTAGGAATAGTCCATGTATGAATTTATGAGATTTTTAATTGTCTCTACTTTTTTACTCCAACAGAATCACCGACTTATTTACACTTTACTCCACTCAATGCCATTGTCATGGAAAGAAGGCATTATGCTCTGGGCTCTGCAGTGCCATTAGAACCTCACAGGATCAAGATCTTAGGATAATTTCTACTCCCTCACAGATTCAGTAATTGCTTCTAACACAAGAGAAAACGTGGGTTGATGCGTGACTGAATGGAGAGTTCAAGACACAGGCATTTTAACGAAAAACATTTGTACAAAAGAGAGTTCTCATAAAGAGATGTATAGGGATCTCCTAGGTCAAGTACGCCCTCATTGCTGTGCTATTACACATTCTTTGGTGCTTTGCATGCTGAGCTATTACTTTGCAAATAATATTTGCTTTTCAGAATGACAGGCAGTGCTAAAGGAATATTGGAATTAATAGCTGTGCAGCTCTGACTTGTTTCGGAAATTCCTGTGAGTGGAGTGGTACAGAGAGAGAGAAATTATAAATGAGAGGGACACAGGATTTGAAACAAGGGAATAAATAAGCACTGGGCTGAATACATTCTTGTTTTATTAACATTATTCTACTGAGGTCAGTGAATCCCTTCTGAGTTGCAGCTCAGAAACATGAAATATATAATGATCTCTTGCTATAAGTATGGCAGTAAAGTAAGGAAAAAGTAAAAGATATGTCATGAGATATGTTGTCACTGAAAATATCAGCTCTAGAGAGACAGAGATCTGAAGCAAAATGCACTCATATAATATTCTTCAGATGACTCTTTACAATGATCATTCTTAAACAGTTTCAGCCACGCAACACTGAAGCACCTTTATAATCTGGGAGTCACAAGACAAATTATAGAAAATAGGGGGGAAAGAAGGGGGAATTACTGAAGTTCACATGATGGTGGATCCTTTTTCTTGAGATAGACCACAGGCTTACACAACAATACTGTCCTCAGCCCTTCTTTCCTATAGGCAGAGGCTCAAATTTACCAATTTTTTTTGTTCCAGCCTGCCTCTTCCCTATTTCTAAATACTCCCAAAATGAGCCAGTTTTTTATCCTATGTTTAGGCTTTGGCTCCTGAATGTAAAATCTTCAAGACAGATTTGTTGTCTTAGAGGTAGAAAATTTTTGGCTTGAGTAAAAATTCCTTTTCTGTGTCAGTGTAAAAATAATTTTTTGGGTTTTTTTTTTTTGAGACAAACACCATTTTTACCACTTTGAAACCTTTCAGCATTTTGAGATCTGGGCACTGTCTTTCAGCCAGTCTTCAAGCATGGAAAGCAGTCTGAATTCAGATGTTCAGCCCATCTTCAAAAAAATTATGACCAACCCAAAAGGCAACCGGTTGTATCTGTCAATGACCTAAAATTTAACAATAAAAGGAGAATAAGATACAAATTCAAGTCTAAATTGGGTCCATTCCATGCTGGAAGTATTAAAATTAAGGAGCTTTTTTTCCCCATTTCAGTTGTAAAATTTAACTTGTTTAGGATTTGAAACCTATGCCTAAGGCTGAACAAATACAGAACTATGTTCAATAAACCAATCTGTCTCACTAGGCCAAATACTATGTTGACTTTTCTCCCTATGTGTATTCTAAAACCCAACAGATTTTAGAGGGGGGAAAGAAATCCAAAGTTTCAAGTGTTCTATAAAGCTCAGTTTGCCTTCTCTGTTAAATCAAAGGCAGGAGTGATTTTGCATCTCCGATGATTGCTATGAGGTGGAAAAGAGGTGCAAACCAAAGGAGACGTGCAGAACAGAGAAAAGGGGAGTCTGGAGAGAATTCAGAAACCTGCTACAAGTCATCACATCTCAAGCTTTAGAAAGGAGACAAAAAACAGGATATGGACAGAGAATTCATTTCCACCCAGCAATTAAGACAGTGTTGTCTCAATCAGTAACCATTTGCATGTAATCACCTCCTATCCACCCTAATTCTGGATAAACAAAGTTTCATGTATGAATTTTATTTTCTTATTCAACATCAAACATACTTGTTTAATTTTTTTTAAAATTCAGAATTAAATTCAATTTTTAAATTCAGTATCAGAAGCCATGTGTGGGGTTTTAAAATAAACTCCAGCTTCCAAAGGAATAAATACTTATTTCTCAACTTCCACCTCAGTCCAATAATTTCTTTCTTCTGCATGTGGCGACATGAAGAGTAAAGGAAAGTCATAAATAACATGCCAGGTATTTTGCAATTAACTCTCACAATTACAGTCAATAAATTGCACATCAGATGAGAAGCAACAGAACATTGTGTTACACCGGCATTGGGGGTTTTGGATTTTTTTGGTTGGTTTTGTTTTTTATTTTTTTGTTTGTTGTTGGGTTTTTTGGGGTTTGTTTGTTTGTTTGTTTTAAGTTAGGTTTTTGTTTGCTTATTTGGGTGGGTTTTAGTTACAATTTACTTTAGGCTTGAGAAATTCTCAGCATCCTCTTAAGAGAGACAAGAGTGTCAGCTATGCAAGTAGATTACAGAAAGGGCCAGACTGGCATTCAAGGATTGGTTGGTTTAAATAATGCTCTGTATTTCTCTGTGCTCATAGCACAGTTGCTATGCTGTTTGAATTCCTATGCAACTATTAATGGTGTTTCACTTTTGTGGAGATGTTTCTTTTTAAAGGAGAGAGACTGTAACAGAAATATAACTTATGATTTGGTTGTAAATGTCATATCAATCATATTAATGATCCTTAAAAAGAAAAAGGAAAAAATACAGTTGCTATATCAGGTTTCTTCATATCTATTTTCATTTTCAGATGCAAATAAAGGCTGAAACCTCTGCAGTAGCATGTGGTCATCCAAGTATGCTTGCATATGTATATTGAAATACATATCTAGTACTATGTATGTGTGTGTGTGTGTAGAACAAAAAACTTTGTATATCACCCATCACATACTTAAAGAGCAAAACTACAAGAAAAGGAGAAAGAACAAAAATGCATTAAAATCCTGAAGGACTTGATTAGAATCCACCAATAACCCAAATCAAGGAAACACTTTTCTGTAGCTTTGTGAATGCCCATTTAGAATCCTGCCAACTATGCCAATTTGTCATGAAATAGTGGGTTAAGATTGCTCAAAGAACCACTATCAAAGGCATTAACAAAAAAGATTTTAATAGAAATTTATAAAAATGCAACTTAAAGCTTGATGGCAAGGTTCCATCTATTGCTTACTACTTGGATGAAATATACAAAGGAAAATTGACTTAGTGTTGATTTAGATTATTTACACAGAGACAAAACATGCAAAAGGATAAGGGAGATCCTCTTGCTGAGTCTCAAGGTTCAGAGTAGACCCCCTTTCTTTCTAAGCTCCTCATGGAACTTAGGTGTGGCTTGGTCCAATCTGTATGGCTCAAGGAATTATGACGATGAAGTCTATTTCTGCCACTGACTCAAAATACAGTAAAATAAGTTTTCCTTTTATAACACCACATTACTGCATTTTTCTGCTGTCAGAAACTGAGTGTTGAGTGCAGTGGGAAGCACAGAGAATGTCCCCATGTCTCAGGATGCTGTCTCAGTCTCACTAGAATCTATAATGCCACTAATCTATAATGTCATGCTAATCTCTAGTGGCCATACAAACTACACAGAAGCACATGTTTAGGGTTTTTTTTTTCTTTTTTTCTAATAGGTCTAAAATCTGAATTTTTGTCCAGTGACTCTTTTTAACAACTCACTGAAAGAACTTCTGACATCTCATTATTTTAATTTCTGAATTTCCCCTTTCTAGTCCCTAAAAGGCCCTGTTCCCCACCCTCACCCCGTGATAAGTAAGAGTAAACTCATCACTTCCATCACAAGAAGTACCCAACATTCTTGCCTAGATTTGTGAAGGCAGTGTGTGATAATTTTTCAGTCTTTAGTTAGATTTTGACATACTTTTGTTAAACCTTTTTTGATTTGTTTTATTTTTCTGGCAGAAAATTAGGTGAAAAATTGAGTCCATATAAATTCTCTTTGAACAATTATTTTATATTTTTAAGAGAAGATGTGTTCAACACTGAGCTGCCCATATTCTCTGGTGTTTCCACATAGTGAGCAGCCTCACTCCAGCACGTGGTAATCCTCAAGATATCTGCAACGACTGGTAGCACATCATTGCAGGTACTGGATACAGAGACATGTCCTGTCACATTCCCTCTGGAGGGCAACTTCATGTAATGCTGAACAGTCATCAATGGCTCATGATCCTGGCTCATCAAGTGCCTGTTTCACACTCCAGGCAGCTTCATTTATTTGTAACTGCTGCTGAGAAACCCTTGATGACTGCACATATTATTCAAATAAAAGTGCTCAAGACAAAAAGAAATTCCCAAAGAGAAAGACAATTGTTTACCTTTAATTGCTAAAGAATCTCTGAAACACAACTCTTTGCTACCTTTCATAATATCACCTTGTACAAGAAGGTACTGTATTTCCTGCCTGTGCTTCCACTCATTCAACAATGGCACAATTCTTTTCTATTCTGATTTAGTCACTGGATTAAGGAGAATTATATCAAAAGAAAAAAAAAAAAAAGCTGTATTAACATGTTAGTTCAGAGAAACTTTCTGCCCAGTTTGTTGCCCTTTTATCTTCCTGATTAAGTAAAAATTAAAATAAAGAATCTTCTTGCATGCCCTCACTTCTCTTTAGATATATACACAGGAAAGAATATTTAGGATTTGGGACACTTGTAAATATTGGATAGTATAAAACAGGATTCCCCCTTTATCACCATGGTCAGAATAATTTTTTAGAAAGGCAATATTTTCCCCACTATATTTTCTTGCAGCACTTCAGGGCATACCCACTTACTGTATTTGCACAGAATACACGGTCAGAGAGGGAGTTACTGATGGTGATGAGATTATTTCCCCCCTCACTTAGTAGACTATAAGATGTGTACTCCCAAAGCAGCAATGACTGCAGCTTTTCCACCACCCATGAGATCGCAACCATTAAAGAATTTCCTTTTCCATTACTTACAACATTCTTTTTTGCTTTATTATTTCCCCCATTCTTCTGGCTTAAAACACAAAACTTTAGCATAAAATATCTATTTCCCTGAGCACTTTAAGCAAAGTGGATATAAATCCCTCCAATGGATCTCTCAACTTAGAACTCAATTTTAAGAAAATTTGCAATTCTGACCTAGAAATGGAATTGATTTTGTGTTTGTAAAAATGTGTTTATATTTATCATCCCATTTATGAATATTCAGATCTTAATGGAATAAATTATTAGATTAAAGAGGAAAGTAAAGCAGTGCAGAAATGTTATTGTTGAGCCTAATAGTTTCTCCTTCAAAGGGTAGGCCTAGATATTAATCTATGCAATGCAAACAAAACACTCCTCCAAAATGGATTTTCTCATTTGAAGAGATGTAGCTAAATTATTTATTCTTCAGCTGTCTGTTACTATGCTGGCCAGAGAAAGGAAATTATATTCTACTGCAATTAGAAATAACTAGATGGGTCAGTATTGCAAAATCCTTCCCAGCATTTTTAAAGAGGAGGGAATAAATGATTTTGTGCTCTATGCTGATGTATGTGGCCCCATTGGCTTGAGAGGGAGTGCACATAGTGACAATAATTTCAAAGCATTTGAGAAAAGATTTCAGACATTGAGAGTTGATTTCTTACACAATCAGTGGCAAAGGGAATGACAAAAATAACAGAGCCCAGCAAAGAAGTGGGTAACTCAGAATACTGAAAATATTCTTCTTTGCCAGGACCAACAGATTGATTTGCAAGTTTTAGCCACGTTGCTTTGGCGACATGCAAAGATGTCCAATTTAAAAATGAGCTGAAATTGATAGACTGCTTTGCTGAGAAAATCTGAAGATGCACTGCATCTGCAGTGCTTACAGGAATTTTACCAGTTTGTGCATATTTACCTGTATAGTAACGAAGAAAATTATTTCTACAGGGTCAGAGAAGATCGGGGCTTTATAGACAGATTATGTTATCTACACAAATTCTAATGTGAATGATAATTTGATAATCTTCATACCTTTTTTCTACCAGCCTAAATTAAGCAAAACTAAATTATTTCAGTGACTGAGAATGCAGCCAATTGTATTGAAAAGTCTCTGGAACAAACCTGGTCTTTACACAGCAAGATGTCCTTGAAGTTAGCTGGTATTTTTCTAAACAAGAAGAGTCAGTAATGATTTAAAAATTCAGTATGTTGTCCACTTAAGTTGTTGATAGTCTTTCTTATATTCATTTCAGGAAAAACAACAAACAAGCCCACAAAAATTTGCTTAAGCTAAAAAGAATAGGTTTTATAGGGAAATCCAATGTTGTATCAGTTCCATCACACACATTTTGATCTCACAAATAAAATGGCTGCCACACAGAAAAACTCCCTTTCAATATATACATCCATTTGGGCTCTTAAATTGAAGAACTGAAACCTCGTAAAGTTTTAGTCAAGAGATTCTGCAGTATCCCAAAAGGGCAGGAGCAGTAGGACTACTGCTTTAAAGCAGCCCTCATCATTTATATGGCCCTATTTTTGCTTTTCTATGATTTTTTTAGCATTTTTGTTTAATATAAATAATGCTTGTGCCCGATACTGATATGTTCATTTTCCCAGAACATTATTTAAGTTATGAGTTTAACCAGTTGTAGGAATTACATCATATTTGTTTTCAGTATGCTAAGCTGAAGTAATTGGAAAGACTGTATTACCAATTAAACAGATTATGTGTAAGGCTTTCTTTAGTCACTAGAGCAGATCTCAGAGGAGTATCAGGATTTTTCTATTTGAAATTAAAAACAATTCAGATGAGAATAATCTATTTATATGATCAATTCCAGGATTTCTATATTTCTTCTTCAGATTAGTTTATGCTATTTTATTTATTTTCACATCACTTGATATCAAGTGAATGCATAATGTATTGCTCCTCGGTCTTGATATATCAATGCTGGTTTTCTGTCCATCATTAATTATGGACATCTGTTGGTCTGGGAAGACATAGATTAGATAAAAATTTCTTCAGCTTTAATTGTCACTGACTTAAATATTGGGACAAGGGAGTAATTTTCCATGAAGCCAAGCCCTGTTAATGGACACAGCATCTCAGCTGTGGCCTCACCAGTGCTGAGCAGAGGGGAAGGATTACCCCACCCCACTTGATCTGCTGGCAATACTTTGCCTGATGTAGCCCAAGGCATCATTACCTTCTTTGCAGGAAGGTGCCCTGGTTTCAGCTGGGATGGAGTTACTTTCTTCTCAGTCGCTGGTGTAGTGCTGTATTTTGGATCCAAAATGACAATAATGCTGATAATACACTGAACGTTTGGATTCTGCTAAGTTGTGTTTACCTGAAGTCAAGGACTTTTTTTTTGCTTGTTTGTGTCTCATGCTCTGACAGTGAGGAGGTACACAAAGGAAAAGAAACTGGGAGGGAGCATAACCCTCCAGGAAGAGTGACTTGAACTGGGCAAAGAGATGTTCCAGACCATAGAATGCCTTGTCCAGGACATAAACTGGGGGAGTGAATGAAGGCTGGGGGGGAAGGGCAATTTGGGTTCAGGAACAGGGTCTGGCACCACTCAGTGAGTGGTGAGCAATTATATGTGCATCACTCTCTTTTTTTCTTTTTCTTAAAAAACAAACAAACAAACAAACAAACAAACAAACTTTGGTTTCAGTTATAAAATTGTTCCCATCTCAACCTGCAAGCCTTACTTTTGATTCTCCTCTCCATTCCACCGGGGAGGAGGTGGGGGGCAGGGTGGTTGAGCAAACAGCTGGGTGGTGCTTAATTTCCAGCTGGGCTTTAAACCATGACACAAGGGCACATTACTGTCTCATTTACCCAGTCTGCTCATCGTTTTCAGTGTCTTTTTTCTGTTGCAGGTCCTGTAGAAAAAGTTGTTAAGTGGTCTAAAGGTCAGCTTAAATGCCAGCTGGAGTGTTAAACACGGCATCAAGCATCTCCCATAATTACTAGGCAATGGTCTTTAAAATCTACTAAGTTTTTGGTCTTGTTTTTGCAAGCAATCAGGGAAAAAAGAATTTTAATGGTTCAGCCCTAATAATGGAAAGTTACAGACTCACCTCTAAAAGGTGATGATTTTGCATTAGAAGTAAAGCTAATACTTAATTGAGCAAGACTTTGAGCAAAATTAAACAGCTGAATCAGTCTGGAGCAATGTGTTGAAACAGGAAGGGAAAAAAATCAAAATATTTACATTTGGAGGGGGAAACAACTGAAATGTCATTGTGTGAATTTTTTGCTTAGAAGATCTTATTATCAAATGAATAGAAGCAAAAAACCCCAAACAAACAAACAAACAAACAAAAAAAAACAAAACAAAAAACCAAACAAAAAGAGATTAATTGTTTACATGTAGGTGTGGTCTAAGGCAAAAAATTATACCACAATTTCATTTCCAGTTAGCCATCAATCATAAAAAAAGAGAAATGCACATTGCTGTTTGTGGGATTCAGTTTCCTGTCTAGTAAACTGTTCTCTGCTCACAGTTCTAAAATATCTCATGCAGCTGTGCTAAAATATAAGGTACAGGCCAACCATGTGAACTAAAATGGACTCTCTACAATGGACCTGTCTGACCATTTTTTCAGTGCATCTTCTTTTCCATAAGCTTTATTTGAAATGGCTTTATATTATAATACTCATTAAAGATGAAAATATTAACTAACAGATGAGCCGCGAAAACAAAGAGTCCTCTAGAAACTTTTCCGTGTTCAAATAATTCTCCTTCTGTACTTACTTTTTTCCTGATACCAGTTAGTCAGATGTTATTTCACAGATGTTCTGCATCTGTTAGATCTCTTCCATTAATTTTCTTCCAAGTTTTACTGAAGTGGTTCCTACAGACCTCAACTCTATGTGCTTTTATGTTGTTCCTGCTATTGCCAAAACCCTTTACCACCTACTAATGTAAGAGCTGGATGGTATCAGCTCTCTCCCATACTCAGGAGGTATCTGTGGAAGACATACCAGATTCTTTCACTCCAAAAGTCACTGAAGAAAGGTTAGCAAAGGTTGTACTAAAATTTTATCAAAGGGATTGAGAATTTAGTTTGAAAATCAACACTATCACTTTATTAAAACATTGTGATAATCTAGATAAAAAATATTTTCAAACTATTTTTGACTACTTTTATCCGCTAGGCCTTCAGCAAATTCTCAATTAAATTGTCCTTATATACTGCTTATGAGAAAGTAATGCAGATCAGCTTTTTTCCTGCCAGCTATTAAAGCAAGCCACTTCATTCATACAATTTGTCTATTCATCTGCAACAGGGATTATTTAACTAAAACTTTTCTCTTTGACTGATTTCCGTGTTTCAGTTCCCCTTCTTTTCCTTCCCCTTTTATTACTTGCTCTCTTCAGTTGTTGAATTCATTAAAAAGTTATTGCAAGAAGTGTCAAAATTAGTATGCTACGCATTTGAAGACATAATTCAGATGGTTTGCTTTACTCTGTGTGTTTATGCTTAACATGATCTCACAGAAAACTCTTATCTTCAACAAACTGCTCTCAGATTTTGGACTTCCTATTTCTGTGGTTTTAAGGCTGAACAGAAAGAACCAAGCAAAAAGAAGTTGAATGACGTAAAAGACTATTTGCTCCTGCTATAAAGAACACCAGGCTAGGAAGGCAATGAACTTGTGAGGCTTCCTGAGGAAACTACCTTGCCATAGCAACCAAAGGCTTTTTAGAGCTAATAGATAAAAAGGTTGTTTCTTGACATCTGGGGTATAGCTCCTATTGCTCTTCTCATGCTTTTACACCAAAGCTCTAGATAATTCAGCTCTAGAATTCACGTTTCTAATTGATTAAAAATCTTAGAAGAAACCTAAAAATGCCTACAGCAGGCAAAACAATAGTGACACACCTGAACAGGAATGGCTTTCTCCCAGATTTCTGTGAAGAAATGCAGTAGGTGTGTAATCATCAGAACTATGTCACAGCAGCCCTTCCCACCCTGGGAACTAACAAGGACCTTTTCCATGGAGCACTAAGAGGAACACTAAGATGCAGCTGAGACTTAACTAATGGCAGACAATGTTCTAAATGAAGACAGAGTAGTCTTTTTGTTTTCACTCCACAAATGCATGAAAGAGCCGTTCATTGTACTGGTGCTGTGCCAAGGAAGAAAGTAATTCATGTTTTTGACCTTCAGTGGATTGGGACCATAATACTTATGCTAAATCTCTCCTCCACCACATGACTGGCCTCCCACGTGCTACCCAGGAAACACTGAATCTTCACACTGTATTTTCCTATTTAGTTCAGGCATAGAAAAAATGCTGCAGAGTTTGTTGCTAGTTAAAAGTTACTGGTGAAAAGTGTTGCTGTCTCTATCAGGTCTTATTAAATGGGATTAGATTACTAAAAAGCTGACAAAGGAAGAATAAAACTTTATGCCACATTTCCATTTGCACAGTACAATCTATATTAACAATCTATATTATCTCTTCTGTAACCACAAGCTGTCTAAGCCTCACACTTGTATTGCCCCATATTAACCAGATTTTAATGACTATGCTTCTGCACTTCTGCAACTACAAATTGTTTATGCAAAAATATAAGCTATAAAACCTAGAGGATTACTATCCCGAGGAGGAACACACTATAATGTTCTGGCAACAGATCAGAAGTTCTTTGCCATAGTTGCAATAAAATAAATTTTAAAAAATTGTCCTCTGTCCAAAAACCCACCCAGAAACAACAGAGGGTTAAGGTTAAGAGTAGAATTTTTAGCATGTAATAATTGCTTACCACATCTGTTAGACTAGTAGAGAAACTTCCAAAATTCAGATATGCTTTGAATTCCAATGAATACTATTCCAAATAGTATTCAATAGTATGCCAAAATGTTCTTTCAAAACTTATTGCAACTAGGAAAAAAAAAAGGCACCAAAGTTTGCACACAAAATTCCTTCAAATAAATGATATTAAAAATGAGTACAAGTCAAGACTAGAAAGTTCTCTCTTAACAACTATACAGGAGGACAGTCTGGAAACCAGAAGCCACTATCACTTCTGGCTCATGTCCACTGCTGCATTTTTTAATTATTCAAGGCTGATTTCAGACTGGTAAGCAGCAGGAAGTAGGACTAGCTTTATGTTTTAGTCAGTCTCTTTTGATGTATTTTGGTGATATCTCAACTGCCAGTTTCTTTCAAGGACTCTGTTGCCTGTGTCTTCTACCCTGCCCTTGAACTCCATCACTTCTGGAAGTCAGACAATTAGGTTTGTGCCCAGTAGGAAACTACAAGCAAGAGTATAGGCATTCTAGGTATAGGCAATGCTCCAACAGGCAGTGGGATTTAGGAGCAAAGCATGCCTTGCTCACCCTCACTGCTCTGCACACAACTGGTGCAGTTATTAATTCTTAATGTGTTAAACTTCATGGCTTTGCATGCCATGATTCTTTATAAGCAAATACA
Organism: Regulus satrapa; assembly: GCA_013396955.1. Lineage (NCBI taxonomy): Eukaryota > Metazoa > Chordata > Aves > Passeriformes > Regulidae > Regulus > Regulus satrapa. The sequence continues at coordinate 630,894 of VWZN01018084.1, read as the reverse complement.
CATGGCTCATCATTGTAAGAATTATTTTGCAACTCTTATCATAAAAGGCAAAAATATCCATCATGCAATTTCCAAATTTATTTACTAACACCATTAAAAAATCTGAAAAATCTATATCGATTTCAGCATTGGCACATAACAACTTATTTCACTGTTTGAAAATGGATTTACTTTTGATTCAAACCTATTCTGCTAAAGCCATGCTGCTTCTGTTTTGTTTATTTCTGATCATATTCTGAGTGTGTTGTGTTCTCCATCTGCCTTAACAATGTATAAAGCATGGGGTTTGCATATGGCACACATCTCAGTGCCAACAACTGGTACCAACCTGATTCTTATTCCACCATGTTCCTCTTGTCCTCCACTTGTCTAGTTTCATTTCCCCCACCAGCTCAACTTCCTCCCTTGTGTTACTATGCTGTGGTGTTGGTGTATAAATATTTGGTTTCTCACTGACTACACCCAGTCTCTGAGATGACATGTAGTTTCTCCAGTACCTATACTGTTCCCTGTTTTCATCTGCATATTCCCTTTGCTGACTTTCTGTCCACTGATCACATTCCTTTGCATTTTGTTGTATAGTTATTCACTTGATTTGTGCTCTCGGTGAATAAATACTGAGCCTTGAGACCATACAAGTTTTTATTTCTTCCTCATTTTGAATTTCATGTTTCTCATTATCATTGCAGAGATTTCTCCTGGTATTGGATTAATTTTTTTTTTTTTTTTTTTTTTTAGGGGAGCCCTTGGGTATTTATCTTNTTAGGTCAGCCCTTAGGTATTTATCTTCTTTTACATGGCCTACCACAGGACAGCTCATGATCAGTAATATAACAGGCAGAAGAGCAACATATCAGTTCTCTACGAGTGTTGAGGTTACTGGCAGAAAAACACCGTGGTGCCAGGAAGTCTAAAAGGTTCAGGTATGACCATAGAATATCCAGTTCCAATGTTTAGGCTGGTTCCTGAACTATAATTTTTAGATATGTTCCCAGTCTTATTTTTTAAGTCTACTTTAAAGCATTTTGCAGTCTCATAGTTATACTTCCTCCAAAATTTTCAGGTCATTAATTCTTATAGTACTTCCTCTACATCATGGTAAATTCTTCCCCTTCTCTGGCATTAATATGCTTCAGCTTTTGGAGACTCTTATCACTATCACCTCTGAGCTGTCATTTCACTTTTTCTTTCCAACTCCAGACAATAATAATTTTGCTATCATGCCTTACTCTAGGTTTTTTGTTTGTTTGTTTGTTTGTTTTTTGTTGTTGTTGTTGGGTTTTTTTTGTTTTTTGGTTTTTTGGGTTTTTTTTTGCAGTTTATGTGAGCCTTATCAAACACACATTATTTTAAAATAATGCTGGGTTTTTTTTCCCCATTTTTATGATTTATACCCTCCTTACGGAATGAAGCCATAGAATTGTAACACTCTTCATGCCAACAACTGACTCAAGCACTGCTTGATTTTTTTCTCCCAGCTTTAGTCAGGCTTTGTTTCTTGCAGTGCAGTGTATCTTTTGGGGATGAGGAAAGATCTTTTTTTTATTATGTCTCTGCATTATACATCAGAAAATAAAACCTTGATACATTAGGGGGACCACAAGCATTAACCAGAAAACAACACACAGTGGCCACAGCACAATATCTTGTATTAATCTAGAAAATAAAATATTTTGTCTATATTTTTTCTGGAGCTTTTTCTTGAGTTTGTTTCTTTTCAACTCCTTGACGTGGAAAAAGGTACATTTGGTAGTTTGGTGCCTACACAAAGAAGTACAAAGAATCTTGAGCAGTTTGTTACTGTGCAATTATCCAAGGTTTCTAAATCTGCACTTCAAATCTCAAAGGTTGCTCTTATCATGAAGTTCTAAATAATTATAATAATGAGAGCTCAAACAAATATTAGCTATCTTAATGAAAAGTCAACACTGGTGACTGGGAAAATTTGCTTTAGACAGCATTTGACAAAGACCATTTGGCTCAGAAAAAGAGAGCCCATGGACTTGCATTAACCTCCAGCTGCAGTGCTGCTTTGCAGATGAAATGTTCCAAGTTTCTTAATCTCAGAAAAAAAAAAAAAAGACTACAAATAGCAATTAATTTTCCACTGCAGAGGCATTGGAAGAGAGAGAGTATTAGAAAGGTCCTCTTTGTCCTTTTCTCACACAGCACTTTTTGTTATGAATTTCCTTGCAGTTTATTACTGTGCACCCAAGACCTGGAAGTCACATTCTAAGATACTCACCATGAAGTGTGTGGTTGTCAGCTCTGAAAATGCAAATGTAGTGTTTTGAGTTTATGTTCTTCCAAACAAGTCCATCTTTTTCTTCATGGACATGAAAATACACATTGCACATGCCTTTATGTGAATGGGATAGAAGGGATTAGAAATTATTCAAAAGCTCCACAGGGAATTTCTACATGGTAGAGAGTTGGGGTTTTTTGCCTTTTTTCCCCCTCCTTTTTAACAAAGAGGTACTCTTTTGACTTTGAAGTAATGTCATAGAAGCTCAGTAATCTAATCTAATTTAATCTATGGTTTGATGTGACCAATAAGTAGTAGAGAGGAGCTAAAAAAATGTGGAAAAGAGAAAAAAATGTAGGAGAATAAGAGAAGAGGGGGGGAAAAAAATCATGGGGAGAAAGTATAAAATCTTTCCAGCAACTTTTAACAATGGAGTACATTTAGTAGAAGTAACTGTGCAACAGATACCAGAGCTATGCCCTATGAGCACTGTTGTATATTTGACTTATTTTTTGTTGGAGGGTATACAGCACCCCCTTGAAAATACTTCAGGCAATCCAAAGGAAACACTGAGTGCTCACAGAAATCCTAAGAAACCTGGAGAAGTTCCAAGATTGTTTTTTATCTTTGCCCACGACTTTGAAAAACTCTACAGAAAGAGAATGAAGTCTTGATTATTTCCTCTACCTGTATTTTTCAGAACTTTGCAAGAACATTTCCTTTCTCTTCTTCCTTTCAAGAATCTAGCATTTAGTTGTTGTTTTTTGTCAAGTACTTTTAGGTCTTGTTATTATTATAAAGAATAAAAGCACTAAGAAAATGACAAAGCATAGCTAAAAGAGAATGAAAAATCCTATATACAATGTTTAGCTAGTAGCTCAAGTATCCTCCTACATGTCTCTTTTTGAAGGATGCCTGGCAGGTCTCAATTTCATTTCAATACAGTAGATAAAGAAAAATAATTTATTATAGAAAGGAAAGGGGAAGAACAGAGGGAGAGACAAGGCTGGTTATGTTGGGAATAAAGAAAAATAATTTATTATAGAAAGGAAAGGGGAAGAACAGAGGGAGAGACAAGGCTGGTTATGTTGGGAATTGCCTTCTAGTGAAGAAAGAAAATCCTAAAATAAATAAGTGTTAAGGCTCAGAGATTGGACATAAAGCACATAGTCCTATAATTATAGATTATTTCTTGTGTTCCAGGTCAATCTTATGTAGATAGAGGCATAGTTCCATGTGCTGGTGGCTTAGTAGCTACCATATATAGCTGTACCTATTAAAGCCATGCAACTAGATCTATTTTAACAATCATATTTTTAGGTCTGCTAAATTTTGAAATCAATTTTTTTCTGTGTGTTTCCTGCGTAAAATAACTTTAGGTTTTGAAAAATTTCAACCAAAATAGCTGGGTTTTTTCAGAGAGTAACATTTGAAAAATCTATTGTTTTATTCAAATATCCTTACTTCTGACATGTTGGTTTTTTCCCCCAATTCTTATAACACCCACATACTTTACAGTTTTACATGGTAGTGGTTGTTGCATCAGGAGTATGTCATATTCCAATCCTCTGAATGCTGCTAAAATTCTAAGAGTAGCTGACTCCCATATATACCAGTGGCTCTTTACAGCCACGATTACCAAATATTCCACCTCCACAGGGCATGTCCAAGCGCAGGGCTAAGCACAACTATCCCTGAAACTGCCAAAATCCACATGGCCACACAAACTCTGGGGAAATAAAGCTGCCAGAGCTGAAGAGAGGACAAGAGCTGACCTATATGCAAGTGAACTGCAAAAAGAAGCATGTGGGAAAACCTGGCAGGGAGAGAAGACCTGAGCTGCCTCAGTAAGGAAGGACAGAAAGTAAAAGGGAGATTGTAGCATAGAACAGAAGGAAGAGAAAAGATCATCTCTGTGTTGAAATAAATAAATATTGCAGCTGTGTCCACACTCACACCGTTTCTCTCCTGCCAGAAGTGAAGTCCCACTGGATGCACAGTGAATGCCTTCCAGAAATGTGGTCACTCTACAGAACAGCCTCACTGTCAGATACCACTCCCTCATTTTCCCACTAGCAAGGGTCTGACTGCAAGCATCAGCTTGCCACAGGTGAAAAGTGCTGTTAATGCAAAGATTGTTGTAGCAACTCAACTGGAGAAGGAAAGGTTGCAGGGGGACCCCTTAGACGCCTTCCAATACTTAAAGGGGGTTTATAAAAATAGGGAGTGACACTTTACACATGCAGATAATGGTAGGAAAATGGTTGGAAATAAAAGAGGAGAAATTGAGATTTGTTATTAGGAACAGGGTCCTAAATCAGAATGTGGTGAGGCACTGGAACAGGTTGTCCAGAAAAGTTGGGATGCCCTATCCCTGGAAGTGTTTGAGGCAAAGTTGGATGGGGTCTGAGCAATCTGGTCTAGGGAAAGGTGTCCCTGAACGTGACTGGGTGTCAGAATTAGATTATCTGTAAGTTTCCTTCCAACTCGAGCCTTCCTATGATTCTATGAAAATGAGGAAATACCAGCATTAAATGATGTATATTCATAAAACAGTTAATGCATCAGTTCCTTATATGCATAAAGAAACCACATTTACAATTAAAACTTTATTCAGCATGCATGCTACAAAACACTCTGAGAAGGCAGAAAAGCTCTGAAGTGATTACTCTGTTGATAGCACTCACAGAGACTGGGAGGTATACAAAAGTTAGACTAAAAAAGTGAGGAGAAAAAGCTGTGCTCATGGTTTAGAATTAAAGGTTAAATTGAATTTCTCTCTCTGGCTTATATTTTCTGCCAGAAAATGGAGACATGGCTTAATATTTATTTTTTTTTTTAAAACAAGTGAAGTCTGCATGTTAATTTCTGGGTGTCTGAATTGCAGCTGCAGCTCCAGTCAAGAAATAATCTCATTGGCTCACAGCTGTAAGTAAAGCTTGAGAGAGCTATACTTTGAAAGTATGAAATTAGGTTTACTCCTACACATTCTTAAAGATTTCCTGCATGTTTCAGATTTGTCAGGACTACACTGTCTCAAATTGAGCTAATTGTTTCTTTTAATCAAAAACCTCCTGGAGGTGATAAGATTTGCTTGTCTCAGGGGCCTTTGTGAAGACAAACAGCTTTTGATCCATTCAAGCATTATAGAAAAGCACAAGTCATATCAAAGCACATCTTGGTCATCAGACACAGCCTTAAACACCAATCATGGAAAAAATGAGGCATAAACAAAATACTGAAAGATGCTTGTTAAGTGGTTAGCACTGTGTACATCATGCAGTAAGCATCCCTGGGGTCCTGGGAGGGTTAGGAGAGAAGGAAGCATGTGATATGCATTGAAAATGAGAATTGTAATCAGATATATAAAGAAGCTATAAAAATGGAAGCACAGATAAACCTGTTTCTGCCATTTCCTGCTGCTTGAGTGTTTGGGTTTGAGACTGTCTTAATGGTGTCTTCAAAATTTGTCTGTAATTATCAGCTTCTATGCTTTTCTAGTTAATTTGAAACGGTTTCCTGGGATACTTAGTGGGGCACCTAGGGTCATCTATTGCCAGGTCAAAGACAGTGACAGTGGGCAAACCAGAAATAGGCAACAGGGAGAGCAAACAATGAGTTTTAAGCTATTTAGATGTGTATATTCACATATGACTAGTAAGGAGAGAGATTAAAAAAGAACACCCCCAGGATCCCCCAACTTCCCTGGAATTTCTGCATTATTTACCAAGCTCACATTTAAGCAAAAGAATCTATCCCAGTCAAACTGGCTGTGTCCTCTAAGAACCTCTACTGACAAGATAGAATTGAATGGATAGCACTTTCACACATTGGAGCATCTCTCACCAACAGACTTCTTATTTCCTTCATCTAGAATAATGTATAGCCTCTTGCTAAGGGACTAAAACTGCTCTGCCTGCACACACCCATATCCAAGCGAGCCTAGAAAATTCTGCAGTGATTTTCTGCTCTGAACACCAGTTTCACTTTGAGGCACCACTGCAGGGCAGAGCAGCAGAGGTCCATTCAAATGAAAATGCTTCATTTACACTGTAACATATTTTGACACTTTAATACCTCAGCTATGATATTTTTAGACAGTATGTGGGCTTAAAAAAAAAAAAAAAAAAAAAAATCCAGTAAACATATTCCTCCTGTACTGCTCAGTAGGAGGAAATGCATGTTAAAGAAATAAACCCATGCCCCACTGTGGAAGGTTTTCTTCTCCTGCTCCACAGTGGACATTTTCCAGTTCCAACATCCTGTTTTAACTGGGGAATGTCCTGATACAATTAGCAGGAAGTTTAATCTAAGGGAGTCCCAAGGAGACAAAGACAGCAGATCACATGGGCCAAGAGAGAAAGAGAGAGAAACTAACGAAGGCTCTGTGGGCTATTAATAGAAATTTTATCCGGTTGCACATCAGCTGGTTGTTACTACGGCAGACTGTAACAGAATCATCTTAAGTTGGCAATGGGTAATTACACCAAAGTCAGGGAAAATCCTGAGTTCTGCAGGTGTTTACATGTTTTCCTTAGCATTAGCATCCACTAAAGGCAGACCCATCAAGTTACACATGGGTGACAATCGCCCAAAACAAAAAAACAAACAAACAAAAAAAAAATCCTGAAGGGCATATATAAAAATTTGAAGTTTTAATGGAATGAAGGAATTAAGTTACAGGACCATCTAATGTAAGATCTTAAGTGAGCAAAATATGGCAGTCTAATAGGGAAGAGAAGAAGATCCAGCAACATATGTTCTTTCAAGTAATCAACTTGAAAGAATAATAATAATAATAATAATAATAATCAAGCATTCCAGCTATTTACCTGTTCTACTTACAGAGCTCAATACTACTGATCTAATGGCATTTCTAAAGTACTGTTGAAGTGAACAGGATTTCTTTTCTTAATTAAAAATCCCTTTGCATTCCAAGCTGCCAATCCAGCATTATTCATCAGAAATTTAATTAACATAGTAGCCTCTAATAGTGAAGTTCATTTTCCTATTAGGTTCACTTTGCATTCTTGCAATATTTGTTTTTTCTCTTTTTTAAAAAAATTTGCTGATCACTATGTTCCAAGCAGCACCAGTTTTGTCTCTTTAAGAGACCTGAACTTTATTTTAGTGTCCTTCATATTTTATAGTTCATGAATCACAGGATTTTGCTGTTAACTTTTGACTGGCATGAAGTAAATTAACTTGGGATGCTGTTTGGCATTCATTTCAGATATAGTATATAATTCACATCTCAACATTAAAACTAAGTAAAATACAAGCCACATCAATTTCATTTTCTTCATCCATCAGTTTTGCATCAGTTTTACACAGCAATATCTAGTCAATGTTTATTTTATGCATACTTATTATGGACAACAATTGTTATTTATTTGGCAGTCCATCATCATCAATTCACTCTAACTGCAGGCTATGTTTGAGGATAAATTTGTCACTGCAGTACAGCAAATGGCTGAAAGCATATTGTTTTGACAGTTCTTTATATCAGATGAATATTTGTTAGAATTTAAGGAGGAAGAACACAGTGACTTGAAATCTGATCAGAATTCTGGGTCCTGCTCTTAAATGCAATGAAATGTTCATTGTATAGTCACAGCAAGTTAATCATCAGCAGCTGATTTAATCCTGGCTAAAACCAGATGCTCAGCCAGATGGGCAAAATATATGGAGAGCCCTTCTCAGAGTCACAGACAGGATGCAGAGAATGAAATTAGGTCCAATGGTAGTCATCTGCACCCCAAAACTTCACTGTCCATTATTCAACAGCTCCTTATTTATGGGTGGTGATTGCTACACTTCCATGGCACAAACCTCCTCTTCCAGTCACACCCTAAGCTGTTTTTCTCACCCAGGAAATAAACCACAAGCAGGTTGCTTTGCTGCTTTTCTGGTTTCAACAGTACCTTATTTTGTAATGCATTATATAATTATTGCTTCTTTCTGGCCTGTTCCCGTAATGATTAAAAAAATAAAAAAATTTCCAAAACAAGTTTATGATTCATTGAGTGGAAAAAAAGAAGAAAATACGTAGGAAACAAGTAATTGTTTTCGCAAGTGTTGAAGATCCTAACTGGTCTTTTTCCACAGGAAAATATTTTAAAACAAAGTTTGCTTTGAAGAAATACAAAACCAGCCCCCAGACATATGCATAGACATTTTTGTACATGGACTCCCTACACTATTTTTTTTCCTGGTGCTTTCTGTGTCCTCTTGTAGGCTTGCTTGTTTTATGGCTTGCACCAGCAGGACTAAAGCTTGCGGTACCCTCTCCATAACAAAACCCAGAGTGATTTAACTCATGATGTGCTCTTTCAACAGCTCTATGTCCAAACACTAGCTAAATGTGATCAATCAATGCCTAGAAAAATGGAGTCTTAAATTATTTGCATGCAAAATTCTGTGGAGGTACTAGACATACTACTTTTTAAAGCAAACGTAAATAAATGCAGAAAACAAATTGCAGATGTGTCTTTCATATAAGTTGGAGTACAGGTGAGACAAAATTTGAGACAGCTTTAGCCAATTAATTCATATTTTAAGAGCTCCTGGTTGCCCAAACAGCACCAATGTGTTAATTAGGAGCTCTCTGTTGTTATTTTTAGTCTTGACCTACCTGCAGTTAAATGCTAGGCAGACACCATATAACTGAGCAGTTGCAACTTCTGTTCCTGGTTTCACAGGTGTTCGGTTAGTCTGATTTTGTGCAAAAGCAAACAGAAAAGGATGTCAATTTTTTAAGGGTCCTAGAATAAAGCAAGAGTTTGAAAGAAACATTTAATTAAAAAGTTCATGCGTATTTTTAAACTGAAGCTCCAAATGCTCCTGTTTGCTGCAGCAAGAGCTGCCTTCACAAGCAGGAAAGTAAAACCAAAGGCAAGGCAGCAAGCCGAGGCATGTTACTTCTTAGGAGCTGGTTGTGGTGATCCTGTGAGAGCAGCATTAATAGCTGAGCAGTTGTTAATTCAGCTGCTCCTGCCTGCTGTGGCGCTGAGCAAACCTCGTGCTTGGTAGCTCCACGCTCAGTCTCAGGAATGCTGACAGCATCCGAGTACCCCGAGACAGCGGTGGCCTGCTGGCCCCAAGCTTGCATAACACAGTTTGCCAGAGATGGAGGAGACACTGTTCAAGCAATTTAAGGAAATCAGCGTTGCTAAGTTACCAAGCAGCAAGCCTGGGGAATTCCCTGCTGTTCCCTTTCCATACTGTAACTCTGACCAGCTTCGAGACAGTCACGAGCCATTCCACAAGTACTTAGGCTGAGATTTACCTGAAATTGAGAATTACAAGGACTGCCTGAATTCCTCTTGAGCACAAAGATTTTCTTGTTGTTGTTGTTGCAGAATAGTTACGTCAGTGAAACAACGACACAACAACAGTATTTAAAAATCAGTGTCTATATTCTCCTTACAGCCATTTTAAGAAAACACTTAAAAATAAAAAGAAAAAGCCCTATCCTTGCTTCACTCTAATTTTTATGTTTTTCAGTTACAAGGGTATATTACTGTCCATTTGCACACAATTCATATGGACAGCATGAAGGCAGGACAGTTTTCAATTTACCCAGTGGGATTTGTTTATCTGTTTGTTTACTCTGATTTATATCAAGTGACTACCGAAGGTTTAATGCTTCATAAACAAGGAAATCTGTACTTTCTATTAAATAGCACACACATCAGTGTGCTGTCACACAGATAGCTTTCTATTATAAACTTCTCCAATAAAATGATACATACATAGAAATATATATAAAACCAAAATATTTTGATTACGTTAGTTAAGAAGTTTCCAAAAATACAGAGAAAATACACTGGACTGTATAGTTATAACAAAAATGATTTTGAAATAGACAAATGATAATAGACAACCTCATATTTTTATCACATCAACATTTAAAGTTCTTTAGATCTTAGTCTTACTACCTATGATTTATCTATTGTGATACACAGTTGCTTTTTCATTAAGTGTAGTTCATATAACACAAAGAAGTACTTGGATTTTTGTAATGGAGTTATTCAGTCCCAATTTAAAAACTATTTTTCCTAGCAGAAACAACTTGGAAAAGTCCTTTGAGAAAGGGAACATCTCTCTTCCTTAAAGGGAATTCTTCAATTTACTAAAAGAAAAGAAAAAAAACCAACTTACTGGTTTGCTAAATTGTTCTCTTTCCTAGTTAGTATGTGTATGAATAATATCAGCACGTCATACAAACCAGGTGTTTACTCAGGGTATTTTCTGCCAGTAGACAGGCAGACCCCAAAAACAGTCCTTCAGCCTCACATTCTCTAAGCTTACTCAGAAGATAACCAGACACATCTGGAAAAGACAAGACAGTTAAATGACTCAGTGAAAATTATCAGATTTCCAAAAATTGTCTCCCTGATGTAATAAAAATGTCTTTAAAAGAACAAATGAGTCATGTTGCTATAGCAGGACAACGTTTGCGTGGATTGTAGCTATGTGGTATAATCATGGAAAACTTTGTGGCAGGGGGATAATCATCCTCATGTAACCCATGCACGCAGGCTTTGCTATTATCTCAGTCTAGCTCCTCACAATCCAAGGCTTCCCTTGGCTTCATTTATTGTGGACTACCACACTCGGTATTTGACAAATTCCTTCACTGACACACACGTCATCTTTGGCCAGGATTATTCCACCCAGAAAGACTGATAGTGAAGCCACAGTGTGCTGCAACTCCTGTGGTGCTTTTAAGTGTTTATTTCTCTGATGCAATGCTTAATAAAGAAACACCTGTAGAAAGTGAAGTCAATCATTTAGAAGACAACACTTCTACCTTCTCCCATCACTTATTACAACTGAAAGAAAGAAGATAAGATATTTACATCTTTTATTTGCAGGAGATATCACTTCCCACTGAAAACCAGGCTGCAGGCAGGAGGATTATGTCTATTTTCACTGATAAATGTTTGGTTCTTTTTTTTCTCTAAGACCTGAAATGACAGAGCACTGATTCACCATTAGACAGCAAACCCAAGAAATGTATGCCTACAAAGAACCAGACCAAAACAGACTCATACAAACCAGGAAGGATTCAAGGAGGTCTCAGCTGAAGGCTGTGACTGCCAACAATCTAATTTCAGCTTTGAGAGAGATTAGACCTATGGCTTGTGTCCTTTAAATGATTTTGGTTCCTGCTACTGTATATGCTCAGAAAGCCCAATTCACCAAGATCACGACAGTTAAAAGGTGTGATCAGATTTCTTAAAAGGAATAGGCTTACTCCTGAGCAAATCTATGTCAGATTCCCTTTCAGAAGAATGCATGCTAAAAACTCCACCCCACTGAGCCAGAATCCTGACTGAAAGGGTAATTGGGCCTCTGAACTCCAGAAGGGGGTTTCTCACCAGGAATCTCAAGTTTTCATATACCTCAAGGAATGACTAAGGCAGAATTCCAAGCACAGAAAAAGGGGCCAGATTTTAGAATTACTTCTCTACTGGCCTTTATAATTCTGCCTTAAACAACCAGACTGACTTCTAGCCCAATTGTCCATGTATTGCAGGATTGCCTAATGTCCAGATGTTCCTTTTTTATCAGAGACTTCTCTTGTTAGCTTCCAAGATTTTCAGTAATTTTGACAGCCCAAGAGACTAAGAAATCCTAGGGCATGAATTAGGAATATAATTGTTAGTACTGAGACAGCTGTGTGCAAAATATATGTGGGAAAATCTCTTATAAAAGCATGTACCAGAGACCCTTCTGAAAGAAACAGTGACTTGATTGCTTCGTTTGGAAGCACATATTCTCTCAAAACCTGTAAAGCAGAGTTTTGAAAGTCAAGAGTGTCTCATTTGCCCTTTCATAATGTTCAGGTTCTGGAAGGCAAGAAAAAAAATCAAATTCTATGTTCAAAGTTCACCAGGCAAGATCATTACAATCATAATAAAAACATGACAAAAACCTGTATTCTTCCTTCAGACCTGTATTCTTCCTTCAGGTGTAGCTATTATTTACTTCACAAGATTTCATTGGAGTGAGAAGCCACCTTGCATGCATCTCTCATCCCAGTCTCAGGGTCATTATATCCTGTTCTCAAAATGAGTGGATTCTTCCTCTTTATACCTTTGAGAAGGAAAAAATGCCTTTCTGAGCTTTGTCAGCTTTCGTGCAATACTCTGTTTCCTTCTTCTATGTCCACAATTAGTGGCAATTTCAGGTGACAAGTCAAATAACATCACTGGAGTGTGCTCTCCTGATTATGATGCCACAAATCTATTAAGACAGCAGAAAACACAACATATAAGCACACAGACAGCACCAAATGTTGCATTGTCTGAATTAGCAAATGTCCATGTCTGGAAAGTAGGTGAAATGAGGCAGCACTGTTCATCCTGAAACTATGACTTCTGTTTGTTAAAATGCAGTCAGTCCAGCATGACATGAAGCCAGTGGGAAGATTAACTCATCTCTATTTCTGTCCCCATGTTAACGGGGCTGCAGTCAACATTTCAAATAGTTACTTTCAAAGGAGATGTGACAAGCATAAAGAGGAACTATTAATGTTCTACTTTTTTTCTTCTTGATTTTGCTCAGTTTGCCATGCCAGGCTGAGGCTTTTCCTTTCAGAAGAAAAAAAAAATTTAAAAAAATCCATTAAGTCTCCAGAAAGGTGTTTAGATGATCAAAAGAAACACCAAAATAGAAGGTCTTAAAAATCACTTTACCAATGATATGTCACACTAATTGATCTTTAGAGTTTGGTGGTGTCAAGAGATTACCTGCTTTGTGTGCTGAACATTTTATAGTCTAGATCACCATGCAAAAACACTACAATTTGCTGATCTATTAACAAAACTCTCATAGCTAGATGGCAATACAATTAAGTTTTAGACAAAAAGGTTGGTGTTCCAAAGAGGTTTTGCCTCTTTAAACTAGGGATTGTGATAAGTGTGTCTTTTCTTATACAATGCCAGAGATTCAAATAGATAAATTATGGAAAGAAGTGTCGCAGCTGAGTAGGTTTACTCTGAAAAAGGTGTACTTTAAAGATATAACATGGGCTGAAGTGTGAGCTAATAACTTGTACAAAGTACGTGTTGAAAAGGAGAAAGAAACTTCTGTAGCAGATAAAACTATCAAACCAATATGAAGTTGAAAATTCAGTTGGTGAATGCAGAACTTGATTCTCAGAGTTTGTTTCTCAGAGCCTGCTGCATTTAGGGAAATACAGTATTTGTCACCTTCGGAAGAAACTTACACAAGAAATTCCCTGAAGTGGAAAGAAAGACACACACCTCCTCAGAACTAATCAGGGGAGTTAGCTATGCAAACAAATTTCATTAGTTATCAGACTGTTTTGGATAATTAAGTCTCATGAGCCAGGGTGTAATCACTGGAAAATTCCCTCCCTCTCCCCACCTCTATGTATAACTTTGAATAGATTCCTCATGTGTCTTGTTCCTGTTTTACTTTAGCTTGTCTGTCATACCTCACTGCAGAGAACAGGATGCAGAGGTGAACTGTTATCTCCCAGACTAAATTGCTAGACCAAAACAAATGACTGGAGCTCCTGTTCCGGTGAACCTAAGCTCTCTGCACCCGAGTATTTCTGTACTCAGAAAAGACTCTGCAGAGAAAACCTAATTTACCTCTATACTCAGCGACTGGGAGCCTACAGAAGAAAGTAGACAGAGAGTGGTCTAGATTCCTGTAGGTGAAGGTCACCCACAGGTTTGGATGAATCCATAGAATTGGCAGCACACCAGCAGGGAGATCATTGCAGCAAGCTTTTGACTGTGCCGTGGGTGAGCTGCAACACAGTGGAAGGCTGCTAACCATTCCCCGGATCAGCCCTGGAAAAAAAGAGCTTTGGATTAAAAGAGCTTTGCAGTTCTGCAAACAGGCCCAGTTTCCAGAGAAGAAGGGAGTGGAGAGAAAGCATAAAACAGCAACCACAGACTTGCATGGTCAGCTAGGTAGGAGAACACCTGAAGATGCCGTAGGGTTCCTTTGGCCATTGTCAAGACAGCTGCATCCACAGCAAGCTGAACAAACTTGTTTGTCTTGCATCTGCTAAGGGGCTCAAGAGAGGGAGAATGTAGGCCTGAACTTTGGGACTGCCATTTTCACTTTTTTGTTTGAAAATACATACTTAAAAGTATGTACAACCAAAGAGTCTGTTCCTAGAGAAAAGCTACTGACAGCCAGGGCCCAATGTCTGTAATTTGCTTTTCTTAACAAATTACTTTCTGCAGTCTGAGAAGCTTCATGACGAATTTGAACCATTCTGCAGCTATTTCTCTATGAAAGGACTTTTCTGCAAGTAACATGCTCAACAGGATTATTTTCTGCATCTTTTCTCTGTACTGACTTCTTGGTGAACCTGAGGCCGTTGGAAGGCAGTGTACACCTTCAAAAATTCATTTAAGCACTCTGAAAAGGGTAGTTTTCCTTAGGAGTTCTCTTCTGTGTAAATTTATAATCTCTTTTGTTGAAGCCCTCTAAGGGTTTCAGCAATATTGCATTTATGATTTACCATGGATCCTTTGGAGGTACTGTGTCATCACATAAGCATAAGACACATCCAGCAAAATACTTACAGAGGTCAAAACAGAGTAAAGGAAGAAAACTGCCTCATGGGAAGAAGGTAAGGAAAGAGATAGGAGACTCTTAAGAAGATGAGGCAGTCTGCAAAATAGAACAGTGGGTACACACAGCTTACTGGAACTGGAAAGGTTGGCAACAGGTAGGACAGGTAAATTCTGCAAAGCAATCTGCAAACAGAGGCCTTATGGCTACCTCCATACAAAGAAAACATTGACTATCAAAGAACCATTCTCTGGTTGCATTCACATTTCAGCAGAAAAGTGCCCCTTGTAGCCCTGACTGCAATGACCCCCGAGTGGAAGATTGAGTTGATAGCTCTTGCCTTGTTTTACTTGCAGTCATCAGTCACAATACCGTGGCTGACCATCACAAGTTTACCCAGCATAACAAAGCTTCTGTCCTTTCTGGAGTCCATGAAAACTGCAGAGATGAGCCTGGTGTTCACAGGTCAAAGTGCATTTGTGCTGTTAGAAACACACTGGCATATTATACCAATAATAAACATATTATACAATTCTGCTGCTGAGACAAAAGAGCCATGACAGCGCTTTTCTTTCTCAAAACCAGACTGCAAATAATGAATCAGCGAGACGCAGTAACAGTGTAGTAAACATTAGAGATGAAGCACATTATTAATGAAGCACAATGGAACTTTTCTCAAGAAGATAGAGCACTGTTGACTCTCTCTTTAATACACTGCTGTCTTTTCCTTAGCTTATTTACTGCCATAGAAATTAATCTGCTGTTTTAAGGATAACATTTACTTTGGTAGTTTGGCAGTGGATCTAAATGTCAAGGATGGAAATCCTGACATTCTTAAAGTTTAAGATAGTAAATGTTTTATTCTATTATGGGCTGAAGATAAAACAACCCTGTGGAAAATTCAGGTCACAAGAATCAAGTTTCTTCCAAATCTAGGGGGCAGTTGTATTACAGGCTTTAATTCCTGTTTCATTCTCTTCATTCTAGGATTCAAAAAGTTATGAGTGATGCATCTATGTCCACACTTAATTGCAAATGATTTATTTTCCAGACAGCTTTCTCTGCTGTTACAAGGTAATACAGTAAGTTAGGAGGTGGATATTTTTTAACTCTTAGGTATCAGCAATTCTCTTCCTCCTATGTAATTTTGTTTTCTGTCCCTAGTGCAGGCATATTGAGACAGTTTTCCACACCCTTTGGTGCATTCCAGAAAACAGTAAATTTTACTTTACAGTAAATGAAACTGAACTTGCTTGGTGAAATAGGTGCTAAAGAATATTTTTAACATCACGAGGGTGCGCCTGCTTAAAATTCCGGTAGATTAATAATAAACAGTACACTGTTGAAATGCAGCCTGGAAAGTTACAACCATTTCCAAAGTTCCAGAAAGAATGAATGATACCCCCACTGGAGGTTAATCATTCTACTTTAGGGATGACATACAATAACATGTATTTCACTATTATAGAGAAACGCCTTCCTTCCCAAGTACCCACCCTACTGTTAAAAATTCTGAAAAGTCTGTCTTCTGTGCAAATTCCAGATGATGTTTTCTTCCACATAAAGAGCAAGAGCAATTTTATAGAAGAATCTGTCATACAAAGTGTTGGTACCTGGATAAGAGATCTGACTCTCTAAAATGCCAGAGCATGCAGTTCATGTTGCCATGAGCAACATGTCTGGAGAAGGTAAAAGCAGAAAAACTTTGAAGCACAGTGTTCTCATGGGGAATACACAAGTGAACAACACTAAAGAAAACTTCTTCCGTGGTTCTCCAGACCTGCTCTGCTTCCTACAGGGTCAGCCAAGTCACCTGCCCCTCCATTTTGATATTCATCTCTAGTCCCTGGCATGTTTCTCTTCTTGGAAATCCATTACTCTCTTAACAGCCTCCTTCAGGAACCTTCTATCTCAACTGCCAGCATGTACTCCCCCTCCAGACAATTTATCCTCCTTGGAATACAGTTGCAATTGCATTCTCATCTGTTCTAAAATTACAGACCTAATTACCTAACTTTGAATTACAATCATGTTAATTAATTGTTAATTCTTAGTCCAAATAATCAGCTGGAATGGTAGTGGAAAAAAATCCATTGTGTGGCATTTTATAGCAATTCATTTGCTTTGGTGTTTAAGATCAAAGGCATTGGTTTGATGATGTTCTCGGTTTAAGACAACAAAGCTGGTGTGTTGTAATCAGCACCAACATGTACATGCATCTCTTGCTTTCTTTTCTGCCCCAATGTCAGCCTACTATTCACTAGAGAAATTTTTTTTGTGTCCACACACAGTATTTAAGAGATGCCTAGCTAATTATCCTTAGGTTTTAGAAAGTGATGCATGCTACAAAAAGTCTGTACACTTTTAGTGAGATTTTAGTCTATTTATGTCTAGGTTGAGGGCTTTTTCATTTAGGAAAATAAAAAAATTCATACATAAGAAATAACTATATTTCATATTAGTTTACTATGTATGGAACTGAGGAGAACTATTTAATTTTAACTGTTATTTCTACTCTAAATAAACAATAAAGAAGATGATTGTCTTCTTGGCTGGATGTGTTCAATATGAAATCAGAGCACAGTTCTAATTTGCTGTTTACATACCTTATACAGTTTTAGTAGCAGTTACGTGTTTTTCAGTTCCTGATTTTCCAAAAATGTCTGTATTTTCTTTCGTATGTGTCAGTAAATCATTTGGTAAGCACCTGGTGAGTAGGCAGTCCTTGGAAATCTGGGGTGATACTACATTTGATGTTTGGAGTTTCCTGGGCACCTAAAATTAAAACTCAACAGTCATCTGTATACAGTTAGTTTCGTGCCAGGACTTACTCTACAGAACTTTCCTCCTCTTCAAGTCATGATCCAAATTTCCAAGTTAAAGGTAACTGGAGTTGATGCTGAAGATTGGATGAGATTTAATCAAAAGTGAAGACAAAATGTCTCCTGTTTCTATTCCATTGAGATTCAGTTCACTGCTATGAAAGATCTGGAACCTAGCAGAACAATAATAAAATCAAGCTGTTTTTTCAGCAAATCCTTTGTTACCCAATTGAGAGTAGCACTCAAAATTACTTTTTTTCCTTTTATAGTGAAAGTACAAAGGTCCTGTTAAAAAAACAAACATTCAATTAAAAAAAAATCATTCAAGTTTATTCTCTAGGGAAACAAGGAATGGCAAGTCCAAACCTAACAGTGGTTTTTGTCTGTGCTTAGTGATGTAACTCAGCAATGAGTTTTTTGTTTACATGCAAGCCTCTGTGTTATTTTACACACCTATGGATAAGCCACCTGGTCTTCAGCTGCCACTGCTCAAAAGCAACTATTGTCCCCTATTCCTGTAGCTTCTTTTTTTTTTTCTTTTTTTTTTAACTAGTTGTAAAAGGTCACTACAATCACAACATGGTGCTTGAGGGGTACAGAAAAAATTAAAACGGTAAAAGAAAATTATAAACCATGCTAGCTTCAAAAATGTATTTCATCTATCAGTCAGTGAACAGTCTCTAATGAAGTGATTTGGCAACAGTCAGACATACCCTGCTCTAAAATGCAAAACACATTATGCTATTAATGAGCCTGCTTTAGTGAATAAAAAAGAATTAAACCAGTCTATGGATAGGCAAAGGAATTCTTTTGAAGGAGTGGCAAATCCTGCTGGATTACACAAACAGTTTACAAAGGAGGAAATAAAGTAATCTTAATATTTCTCCTTGCTTCACAGGCTTTCAGTTCTTAGCTCAAAACAACCCATTCAAAGAGTTTTTTGGTTAGGCAAATGAATACAACAGCACACACAGACATACACAGAAAATAGCCACCAGTTCTTAGTTAAAACCATTGCTTTACTCTTGCAGAACTGTGAAGATGAATATCAATCAGTTTCTGTCACAGTGCTGGTAAACACAGGACATAGATTCAAGGAGAAACAGCATGAGCAAGGATTTTCCAGAGCCAGTGGGAGGTGGACCTAAGGACTGAGATGGGACAGTCAGCCTGGGCTTACAGAGAAGGAGGTAGCAGGGCTGTGGGGGTTTTGCCATGAGATTCACAAACTGGTTGAGATTTCAAGATCTGCATCTAATAAACATGAACCAAGTGCCTCTAGATCATCTCAATGAAAAACAAAATGAGTTCCACACCAGGAACACCCAGACTTCACATTCATGGTGGTGCAGAAATTGCCAATATTTAAGTATTATCGTATAGAGGCACTGTTGAAATCAGCACAAGGAAAACGTGAATCTAGTTCTCTGGTATCTCTCACCCTTATTTCTGGAGTCTTTAAAATGTCCCCACGTAGCACAACTAAATTATAGAATAATTTAGTTGGAAAAGACCCTCAAGATCATCAAGTCCAAATGTAAACCTACCCCTGCCAAGTCCAGCACCAACACATGTCCCTAAGTGCCACATCTACATATATTTTACCAGGTGGGATGGCGTCTCAATCATTTTCCCGGGCAGCCTGCTCCGATGCTTGACAGCACAGATGTAACTCCAGCCATCACAATCTCTGGGTTCAGCCATCCAGGCAGCTGTTTACCCAGCAAACACCTACCCAAGCCATGAGCAGCCAGCTTCTCCAGAGAGATTCTGCAGGAACACTGTCAAAGGCTTTAGTAAGGTCAAGGTAGACAATCTTGACTCATCCACTCAACAGGTCAGCTTGTAATAGAAGCTCAGGTTGGTCAAGCAGGAAATCCCTTTCCCACACCCTGGGAAATACCCAGGTGGTCCCATCACCCACCCATGCTGGGTGGGCCTGATCCCCTGGCTGCCCTGCATGTGCTGTGTGATTGCACTCAGGACAATCTGCTCCATGACCTTCCCTGGCTCTAACGTCATGCTGACAGACCTGTAGCTCCCTGGATCCTCCTTCTAAACCTTTTCTGTAGACGGGCGACACTTTTGCTGGATTCCAGCCAGCTGGGACCTCCCTGTTTAGCCAGGACTGTTAGTAAACATTTGAGAGATGCTTCAGCTTTCTGCTGTGTGGTCAGTTGTTTTCTATGTCTTCTCATAGTTTAATTAATAAAAAGTGGTAAGGCAGCCCCAGGAGACTTAAGACACATGAACACAAAGGGCTTCCTAAATGATATTTCACATTATCACTGGAAGCCAAAGGCAGCTTTTTAAGATGCAGTTGGAGCTGCTATCTTAATCTTTTCAGTCTCTTGGCACCTCTGTGGACAGTCCCAGCACTATTTTTATTTCAGAGATCTACATTCTCTTTGCATATTAGCAAGAAAACAGTCACTAAAAGAAGGATAGACAGAAACTCATAAAAATTTTAACTCTTTCTGAGAAAGTTGACTCCTCACAGGCTTCAAAAAAAGTTGAAGATTTCTTTCAAGTCCAAATATGCTTCCATTATAAAAATGTTTGTTTGTATAAGGATTTCAGAGATAACACAAATTCTTAGGATCTCATGGTGAGGTGAGTCAATGTTTTCTGGGACCATCGCAAAAACTGATTACTCATTGCCAGATAAGAAATTCCTCAAATTATTTAAACAGCTGACTCATAAATAACCTCTTAGTCAATGACCTCTTTAAAAGTGGTGGTCAGTACTAAAATAATCTTTATGCATACACTTCATTATTTACATAAATCTACATCTGAAAAAAAACTTGTGCAATTGAACATCTTTGAAATGCCTGTTAGAATTGTAACGAAAATATTTTTATGCATAGATGTAATTCAAAATTTTGTAAAAACATCATTGTGCTTATAAATGTTTCAGTAAACTAGGTCACTAATTCTTTCAGTACCTTGAAACTAATTTTATCTGAAAAAAAAAAAAAGGTAATTGGCCAAGAAGAAAATTAGATATTGTTCTCACATGGTTGAGAGCCTACAAAAAGGCCATCTTTATATTTCCTACTGTTGGTGACAGGGGCGCCTACTCCAGATAACTTATCTTGTAGCTGCATACTTCAAGCGAAGAAAACGGCAATCTATGGTTGTTTAATCTGTTCTTCACTTATGAGACTCCAGCCAAGTGTTCTAAATTACCACAAAAATCATAGCAAACCACATGAAAACAATTAATTTTAATACCACAAGAACTTCAGAAGAAACCCCTAAAACTTCCAGAGTCAAAAGAACATATTCTAGAAATTATAATTAGAACTCATGGTTTCTATGGGGGGGGGGGGAATCACTTATGACAAAGCTACATTTTTCTCTTCTTAATTAATCTAAAAACTGAAAAAAAACCAAAACAAACACTCCTCACCCTCCCAGTCTTTAGGTATGCAAGAATCCAGAGCTCTTTTGTCACTGAGTTCTCCACAGAGTTGCTGTTTTCCTGTCCTAATGTCACTTTCTGCCACTAGTTAGGCAAAATCTTGTCTCAGTGGAGCATTACAGCTGTTTACGAGAGGGGTTTTGGCTGGTTAGTTTTTTGTTTGTTTTGCTTGTTATTATTTTAGAGACTGCATTTCCTGTGGCATTGATGGCACAATTCTGAAATTAAAAGTAAATTGTCAATTACCATCCATTACTAGTTTGATTTCAATGGTATACACAGACACACACCACTGAGCTGTATATAGCACACATCCACAGGAGGACAATTACCACATTAGAAAGCTTAAAAATTAAACTGGACTCACACTTAAAAAAGCACAGAGAAAAAATAATGGCGTAGCCTATGCCTAAATCAGTCCCAATAGCATGTTTACTAGACTGTTAGATTTGTCTGTAAGTTCTCTGCAACGATTGCAGGTTTTACTTGGTTAGTTGTCTTTTTATCATTAACAACAAAAAACAAGTTTACCATCTCTTCAAGTGCATTGGAAAAATTATTCTCACACAAGCCAACTCTTCCTCCCTCCACAGGCCCAAAATACTGCGATGAGGTAGGTACAAGGGAAGGCTGCTTTCTCACCCAAAGATTGCTTCACAGGTTCTTCAGGGTGTCTCTCTTAGCCAAGAGTATTTGCTCCCAGCTACCATTGCACCTGTCTCATCCCTCCTGTTTGAGCAACAGATGCAATGTTGCAATTACTCTCTTCATATGTAATCAGGGCAGGTTTCTCTCAGGCCTACCCCAGTGTTGTACCTGTACACACACACACACACACATCGAAACACGAACATTAAAGCAGAAATGTTGAAGTCTCAGCAGGGGAATTCAGAAGCCTGCCCCTGTAGCTGAAATCTGTAAGGTTTTAACAAACATGGCTGACAAAGCAGATGGTCTTCACCAGTCCCTTCCTGCACATACAGAGATTGTACAAGGGCCCACACACACATGGCAATTACGCATTTCCTTTAAAAAGCGGTCCAAGAAGTAAAAATTCATTTTCTAAATGCATTATGGAATATTAAAGTTTTGAAGCATTATTTCCTTCAGAGTTTGCCTATGACAAATTCACAGTCAAAGATCATCTGCTTATACTTCATGGCTTAAGGAAATCCAGGCATTCCTTCATAATGAATAAAATAGAGATAATGCTAAACAAAGAATGCTGTTCAAAGAACAGGTGAAAAATACTCCTTTCTTTCATCTCTTCTACCTTCCACAATAGGGATTGTCTTCGAAATTAAAGGTGTCTTCCTGCAACTGCTTAAATGTAGTCTTTGGCTTAAGTGCCTCCCAGCTCAGACTGCACTTAAAATTAAAGCCATGTGAATAATATTTGATACAGCCCTGACAGGTGCATTTCAATAACCACTCCTTTTCTATGAGTATTATCCACTTCACTAAGAGAGCCTCGACCCTCTGTTTGTGGCCTCTACCTGCAGCAGTCAGAGAGCATACAAATACATATGGATAGCAGCCAAGGAGGTACCTTAGAGCATTGTTTCAGATAACTTTGCATAGCCAGAAATGTTTCTTCTGCTCCAGCCTGGGAGTCACTCAAAATTGTTAGCCCTTACTATGAGCTTGAATAAGACACCATATTATTTGAAGACTGTGATAGTTACAGTTGGTTCAAAACATGAATGGATAAAGATTTCAAACCTACCTGAAAAAGCTGCCAATTCCTCTGTATTTGTCAATAGGGAAATGCAAGGTGTTAGAGCACCTGATGAATTTCCCTGGGCACAACCAATTAACTTCTGAATTGACTCCAAAATAATTGCAAATTAGTTCTCTCTCTAAATCCTCTTGGGAGGGTGGGGTAGAATTTGAATGTTACTTTCATTTGAACCTGTGCATTGTTTGTACTTTAAAGGAATAGTAAAAGTGCTGTCGAATTCTTTCCTAGTATTCTAGAATGAGCAAGTAACATATTGCACTCAGAATACTGGTTGAAATTCACACTGTAAGCCAAAAGTTTCAAACTTCAGAAGAGTACAAGAAGAGTTTTTTTCCCAGTCAACTCAGGGATCTGTGGTAGTTCCTGTTCTCCAGGCAAGGACATGACACAGCAAGCATAAGCATCTGCACAAGCAAATGGCCTCCTCGGATATGTAAGCTTAGAATTTATTTGGCAAAGAAATTAAAAGTGTACCAAAACTGCAAAATGAAACAGAATTATCTCTTAAAATAGGCAGCTGAAACAAACAGGAATTAATTGATGGCTAGATCAATGGAGAGTATCCTTCAATTGCTCGGATCCCTGCAAAGTGAACTGAAAAATGTGCTCTACTGCACATCACACAGAAAATCCAAAAATCATGAAACTACAGGAGAGATCTGCTGCTCTAACAATTCACTCTTCATATGTTCACAACTGCCTGTTTTTCCTGTATAGGTCTAAGGCTCGAGAAAAACTTTCATAGTATAAAAGGGAATCTTCTCTTGTTCTCTTATCTTTTAAAGAGATAAATAGTGGCATTCATTAACGTAGCATGAATCATTTTACTTAGTACAGGTAATAAACAAACAGAAATGTCCGTCATTTTCTAGCTAGTTATTTTCTCGTAACGACACAAATGTTTAACTTGACAGGTAGGGCCATTATTATGGAGAAAGGGAAGAACAGTATGGTTATTGTATCTGAATAATTATGTACCATGACATCTACAATTTGAAACAATATTGACGTAAAAGCCAAGGAGCGCAAACTTCAAGCAAACAGTGATGGTTTTTCACTGATAAAGATGAAAGATGCAGATTTTGTAAAGCAAACATGCAAAGTAGCATGTGTCAAGCTTCCAGTAAGTGATTTTCACCCCAGTTTAAACAACATGTGACTTCACCCAAATCCTAAGTTTGTGTTCCTTGGACATGTTTGTACACATCTCTAGCAGGTTACCAAGAACATACTCCTGCTTCACACAAGCATGACTACAGACAAAGAAAGCCCAAGTTTAAAGTTCAAAACTTATGCTTAACTAAAGAACATGCTGAAAGACACTTTCAGCTTACCTTAACAGGTATGTTCCTGTTTAATCTATTATGGATGTAACTGCTGTACTGGCTTAGAGGAATCTGCTTTCTATGCCTTCCACAGTTTAGAGACAAATGGAAAAGAACATCACTTGCATATGAGTCAGCAGTGTGCCCTGGCAGCCAAAAGAGCCAACTGTATGCTGAGGTGCAGGATGCAGCATCAAGCAGGAAGACAAATGACAGAAATTTTATTTCATAAGGAGTAGATTTCAGGGAAAAAAAAAAATCCCCAAAAGTCAAATATTCTGACATTGCAATTGGGGATTAAAGTATGACACACAATTCAAGATTTGCCAACAATCACAAAGTCCAAAATAGCTGCATTTTTTTTGTTTGTTTGTTTTCCTAATCATGCCTCCTGCAAGGGGAAATGATACAAAGATAGTAAGTATCCTAAAGGCACACATTTCCAGCATATAACAGTATACTACATTTTTATGTTTTTTTGAAAAATTACTCAAGAAAGTAGATGTTTTCATTGTATTTCTTGCTTTGGTACATAAAGAATAAGCTGTCAGAAGACATTTGAAAGAATGAAACAGAAAGCTAAGCTTTCCATGTGTGAAAATTTTACTTTGAGGAAAATTTGCTTCAAAAGCAAGCATACCCACTACCAGTTATTCACTTTCTGGCAATTTCCATTGTTCCTATCCCAAATCATCATGAAGATACTGAATATTTAATCTGTATGGGCAGATATTTGTTGCCTCACTTCTCCTGAGGTGCTGGATGTTGCCAAAGGGTACATTTCCTCTGAATTAAGGAGATCTGACTGCTATCACACGTTTCCTTCACAAGCTGATGACTGACAAATTACATCCGCATCTAATAACAATGCTGGCAAAGCAGGCAGGTGTAAAGAAACTGCAGCTCAAGCTTGTGTCAGCGTTGCCCAGTTCCGAAGCTTTAAAGGTTTATTTAACCTGGAGAAGCTGCCTTTCCCGCTGGGACAGCACAATGGATGTGAGCACCCACACGGGTGAGACAGGACACACATCCCATCCCATCCCATTCCATCCCGACATGCAACAGCGCCTTCCAGTGGCTCTGAGGGTGCAGGAAAAAGGGATCGCAGCACTTTAAGGACAATACAGAAATTGCTCCTTTTTTTTTTCCTCTCACAGTAATAAGAGGTTGACAAACAGCTTTGGAAAAACTGGAAGTCAACCATTTCAAATGACAAATTATTCCTCAGGAACCAAACTTTAATAAGGTGTATCAGTAAGAAACTCTTAAGGTGTATAAGTAAGAAACTCAGTAAGAAATACAGAATGGCCATGTCTATTCCTGCACAGTACACTATATCTGGTAATGAAAAATCTCTCCCTACAATCAGACTAACATTTTGTGAAATTTATGGTATCAGAAGAAGAAACAAACTCATTTAGCAAAAACTCTCACCTCAGTGTTAAGTAAAGGTTGTCCTGCAAGTAGCTGTTTACTTGTTGAACTGCTGCCATACTTAATTCCTATAAATCATGAGGAAAAAGCAATTGCACAAACCAGAATAAGACAAAACCCTGTAATTCTACTGATAATTTATATTCTC
This sequence comes from Regulus satrapa, assembly GCA_013396955.1. NCBI lineage: Eukaryota > Metazoa > Chordata > Aves > Passeriformes > Regulidae > Regulus > Regulus satrapa. The sequence goes on along the minus strand of VWZN01018084.1, from coordinate 605,182 downwards.
ATGAGGTCCTGTAAACACAGGTATTTCATAACATTTGCATGCAATATATGGTTCCATATTTATATGTAAGAAAGATACCAATCTAATTCAGTGAATTTAAAGTTCAGGCCACTGGACTTGAGCCTCTGAGTTACATTTCAGTATACACAGATGATGAAATACTTTCTACTTACATCTACACTCCATCCATGCAAAGAACAGCATTAATCAGCAACTATTCAATGTGCAAAATTTGACCTTTCATACTCGAACCTCTGTAAGAACACTGCACAATTAAGTTCTGCTTTTTTTCAATACTTAAAGGAGCTTTTTAAGAAAGACTGGAACAAGCTTTTTAACAAGCCCTATTGCAACAGGAGAAGGGGTGATGGTTTTAAACTGAAAGCGGGTAGATTCAAACTAGATATAAGGAAGATTTTTACAGTGAGTGTGGTAAAAAATAGAACAGGCTGTCCAGAAAGGGCAGAACATCCCCCATTTCTGGAAACATTCAAGGTCAGGGTGGGTGGGGTTCAGAAGATGTCCCTGCTCATTGCAGGAGAAACTGGACTAGACAATCTTTAAAGGTTCCTTCCAACCCAAATTATTCTATTATTCCCTTTTATATTTCATAAAGTTTTATTGAATTTTTTTTTTTACATATGAGATAGACTTTCCTATGCAAACATGTGCCTGTGTTTAAATAAATGTGGTATGTTAACTTTAAAGTCTTTTAGCTTTACAGTACAAAACCTGATTATTACAGAAGACTAAAATCATGAGTGTTTCACATTAATAAATTAAATATTTTTAACTGTCTGTCTTCAGCTGTTTACTCCTCTGCACAGAAGAGCAACCCTAAGTGTATAATAGTTATCATGCTGTCAGAACAGGAAGCAATCTTCACTGAGTTTAATTTAAGGCCAGTCGCATTGGATTCTCTATATTGGCTTTCAAGGTCTCCAGAAACTTTGAAGCCAGTTCATCATCTACCACTCGACCATCACTCGAAAGAGTCACTGTCATGAGTTGATGCTGTTCAAGTTTCTCATTCCCTTCTTCATCTTCCACAATCTTGAGCTCTGGTCTTGCTCGGCCCACAGCAAGGATGCAGGCCTGAGGAGGGTTTATAACTGCTGTGAAATCACTGATGCCAAACATGCCCAGATTTGAGATACTAAATAAAACAGAAAAGAGTTTCAGTAACAGCAGAAATTACATATTCCCTCCAAGAAATAATCTATTCAACAACTACTATGATTTAAATCCCCTCCAAGGCAAAACCCATTAAGTTAAAAATAGATCTGAACTGTTCTCAGTTGAGAACATTCAGACTCTCAAGGGTTTGGAATTTTAGCAATTAAAAATTATGCACCTTTTTATAAGCCCCATTTCTTTACAGCAATATATTTTTGCACTGCATACAATGAAGCCAGAAAGTAAGCCAATAAAGCAGTATCTTTAAATGTATTTTCCTTGTCCCTGTTCCAAGCCAAATGTCTTTTAAATGGAACCTCATAACTACAAGTTACAATGGCTGCTGATATCCACTAAGTGATAAAATTTGGGCATCAAGGTATCACTAAGGCACATGAAAACATTTCTTTCTGTGTCACCACCTATGAAGTTGTATACTGGGAAAGGCTTGGACTCTTCTCTGACAAGTTATCCATGGAGAAAGCTGGTTCACCATCTCCTCCTTTCTTGGTTATAGTCATGGGAAAAAAGAGTGGAAAAACCATTGAATGGTACAGTCCAACCATCAAATGGCACCGCTGCCATGTTCATCACTACAGCAGGTCCTTAAGTGTCACATCCACCTGCTCTTCGAACACTACCAGGGATGGTGATTCAGCCACTTCCCTGGACAACATGTTGAAATGCTTCACAATCCATTTCATAAAGATGTTTTTTCCTAATATCCAATTTAAAACTTGCCCTGGTGCAACTTGAGGCCACTTCCTCTCCTCCTGTTACTTACTACCTGGGAGGAGAGACAAACCCTCACCTCAGCTACATTCCTTTCAGGCAGAAAGAGTAAAGAGTGATATGGTCCCCCCTGAGCCACCATTTCTCCAGACTAAACAACCCCAGTTCCCTCAGATGTCCCTCACAAGACTTGTGTCCCACACACTTCACCAGCTCCATGGCCCTTCTCTGGACATATTCCAGCACCTCAATGTCTTTCTTGTGGGGATGGAACCAAAACTGAACACAGGATTCAAGGTATGGCCTCATCAGGGCCAAGTACAGATGAAATGAACCAAGGTAACTGTTTCCCCCTGACACAAGACACTCAGTCTAGGTTTGGCCCTCAGAATCATCACATGGAGTTTCATCCTAAACAGAGCAAGATTTTAAAAGCAATGCATTAAAAGACAGTGGAACAGCTGAGGATAAACCAGTTCTGAACCCATACTGCATGTATTAAATGCTGCTAGATTTTTACCTAAAAGATCCTCCCTGATACTCCTCTGGTAACAGTTTTCCATCTCTAGCCTTCTTTGCTAGAGCCTAAAGAAAATGAAAGAAGAAAACAGGCAGAGAAAAGAAACAAATAAGTGTGTCATAATAGACTAAGGTTTGTTATTTCAGTAAGACATTTTAAGTACCATACAGACACCAAGTCAGCACAAGTCACCAGGATTTAGGGAAGCACTTCAGTAACACTGGTGTTGTATCTGCAATGATTTGGCAAGGAGAATACAACACAAAACTTAATTTTCCCACCAATATTGGCAGTTCAATAAAAGCTGTTCTCTCACATTATAGATATTGTTCCAGTTTTTACAATGGAACCACTTTTCTTCCTGGTGGTTTTAGATTATTCAGCAAAATACTGATGAGATAAATTCACAATATTCCTAACATATTTGTTCGAAGAAACTGACATTTACCTTTTTAGAACTTTCTACCAGATGGAATGAATGCATTTCTCCCAGCTAAACATTCAACTATCTTTTGAAGGGTGCCTTTAAGGCCACTCCTTCTGTGATCTCAATTTCATTAGTGAGACTTTTCTTTTAAATTCAGCAGAAGAAATATTCAAATACAGCCCAAGAAGTTCATACCACGTTCCAAGATAAGATCATAGAGTTGTACAAAACTTTAAAATTCATAAGCATGTCAAAGTTACAAGGATACACTGAGCATTATTCTATGCTTTTTCACCTCTCTGAATAATTAGTGAAGACAATAGCCATGGGAACAGCATTCACACAACAGGGTCAACAATATAAGCGTGATGCATTTGTGCAATTGCATTATTTCAATGATGAAAATATAGTGCTAGGATGCACATGACCTGGAAAGAAGTCCAAATTAAGATGCAGAGGAAAGGGATATATAAGCAATTACACAGAGAAAGTGCCTGCCAAACTACAGGGAGACTGACAGAGAAGCAGCTGCAGTTCCAGTGTGTGCCTCCCCCCGTGCATGTCAGGTACGTATGTATTTCAGTAATGCAGTGAAGAAGTTGAAAAGCAAAAACGCTGTTGGTGTGGACACCTGTCACACACATTCCACTTGAAAGGCAAGGGCAATGCTCACTATCATGGCCCCATTGAGCATAACACAAGCTGCATTTCCACCACAGAAACTGCAGGACATTGATTTGTGGTAAGAGAGGTTTGCAGTACTGCACACCCTTATAGGTATTGGGGATGATAATGAAAGCAAAACAGTGAACTTCTTCTTGTCATTCTATCACTAACCCCACAACAATCTCAACAGACCTTCCTCCTCAACTGGCTACCAGTGTAAGGAATTGTGTTCACAACACATTCAGCACAAAGTAAGCAATATGGACTGGAAAAAGTCATTTAAACACCCATTTATGAATGCTTTGTGGTATGACCCATCTTTTTCTGCTACAGCTTTTTGGGTGTTCCCCTCTGTCAATTCCCCCCC
>VWZN01018084.1:574313-592722 GCA_013396955.1 Regulus satrapa | reverse complement strand
AAAAAAAAAAAAAAAAAAATTTCAAAAAGAAATTATTTTGCTAGGTAATTCTCAAAACTACAGAAAAAACTTTGCTAAATCTCCATGACAACTAGGAAATGTTAATTTGTTAGCTCAAAGTCCTAGAGGGTTTCCACCTGCCATAGCCTCATTACACACCATAAATTACCATTACACTTACATAATTAAGAAAGAACTCTCTCTGATGATTTGCTGTTACATAGCATATTCTATCTATTCAATTCCTCATTACATCTCAACTTAGCCACAGGTCAAAAGGAAAAAAAAAAAGCTTTGAAAAACTGTCTGCCACTTTTCTGGCTCCAGTTCCAAGTTACACTGACCTCATCCTGGTTGTCTTTAAATGGAACTAAAGTAACAGCAGCCAGCAAAGTCTATGCAAGTGAATTATGGCATTTGTCAAAAGGAATTTGACTCATTTTACAAAGAACAAAATATTTATTTCTGCCAAAATCCTCACTTCCAATAATATACATACTTGTGTGAAGAGAATGCATAATTTCAAGGCTAAATGCACTGGATATACCATATTTTTTATACTCAACTTTCTCACTCAAAGACCCGAGTACCAATCATTACATTGGAATACTCAAAAAGGTATAAAAACACCACGAGATCATAACAAACCACAGCTTTGTAAACAAACATTCTTTAAATCATAGAGAGGAAAAAACAAATGGGAGAAAAACAAAATTCTGAAATTTCTTATTATTACACTTCATTGCAGCCTAATAAAAATAAGAAAAAAGGAAATCCTGACAGATTTCAGAACAGAACTGCAGCAAAGAAAGCAAAATATCTGAACTCCCTGAAGAAAAGGAGGGGAAGAAAACAGACCACTGGTATTTTATTCTGGCCCTGTATGCATATTGGGAAGTAAAATTCATGAGATCCACAGGGGTAACTAATAGTGGTGCTTTGGAGGCAATAGCCACCATTAGGCTGAGCTGCAGGAAATGTGACAGCGGGACCACACAGCTAAGATGGAACTTAAGTATGCAAATATAAGTTTTGTGGTTTTTTTCTAATTAAGGGCTTCTTCAAATACTTCCTAACCCGTTCTCCCTATCTTTTCAACAGGTTTTTCTGATTTAACTTAAACCCATCCATAGCAAAAAATGGAACAATGGCATGGCTTTTTTAATAAGCATACTTCAATCTAAGGGAGGTTGCTCTAGTATCAAAAGTTGTAGGTTTACCAAACTATCTACATACTCTTTAGTGAAGATTCCTCGAGGCCCAGTAGGTGTAACATTGCTTGGATCTAGTCCATGTGTCTCCAGAATGTTGCGAGCTGCAGGACTTAAGCGAACCCTGAAGAAAGAGGGGGAAAATTTTTAATTATTTAAGTAGTAAGATTAACTTATTTCATTAATGTACATCACAAGAAACTACACAACTACAGAGCATAGTACATTGGTAGAGGGTACCCAGTGTATCTTGATATAGTTTGCTTTCTGAAATGAGGAGAAAGGCCAACATCTAGAGGAAATATTTTAGAATTCTTAGACACAAAGCAACAACACACTCATAAAAGAATAAACACTCAGTTTCAAGTCTTTCCACAAAATCTCCTATTTATTATTTCCTAAAGAAGACTATACTTGCACCTCATTGCATTTTAAGAATGGCCCATTGAGCTCTTGCCAAAAAACCCCCGACGCCATAAATGATCACTTGGTTCCAAACATGCTGATACATCTCTAACAGTTGCAGTGAAACAGCACTTCTGAGGTTCTTTGGTACTAAAATGAAAGACAATCCTTTAGAGGATCCTTTTGTGGATCATCCTCCTACTACAGGTAATGCCTGGGCAATGACCTCAGTTGTCTTCCACTTGCATGAGAAAAGCCTAAATGCTGGCAGTGTTTAGAACACAGCAAGCCAGTCAAAAAATTATGTTTGGAGGAAAAAAATCGGCGCAAATAACGAGTGATACCTCCAGACAAGATATATCCTGGGACACAAAGTGATTGCGGATTACTGTTACCTGACAAACACTCTGGAGCTCACCCCTCCTCCAGGATGTTTGCAATGCTTAGAATACCAACAGATCCAAACCAAACTAACAAAGAGCGCGTAAACCGACTGATTTAAGTTTTTTGCACTGCACTGTTATGAAAATATTAGAATAATTTTTTTCTGATAACAAAATTGCAAGAGCTTGGAAGGACTTGGGAGTGTGCCATTTCTCTATTTTTTTTCTCCTCAAATAAATAGAAAACAAGTCATAGGTATACCTAGCATCTGATGCATTAGCACTATTGTCCACCTTGTATTAGCACAACTTCTAACTGTAAGCTTAGTCTCCTTCATAATTTAATTGCAGGACAGAATAAAAGCACACTTAATTCTAACAACATTATGTTATTTGAATCAACTTACTAGGCTTATGAGCAAAGAAATAGCCTAGGCCTGCAAGGTTTATCACCTCACTCATTCTGAAACACTCTAAAACTAACAGCCTACAGCAGTAGGGAAAAAGGGACACAAAATATTTCACGGTTGAGTTCTACTGATCTAATGAAAAGTTCCATTTAATCCCAAACATAGAAGCTTACTGCAATTTCCCAGGTTGATGTGGCAGTTTAGGAGGGGCTGAAACTGAAGGAGCTGCAGGAGCTGAGGCAGGTGCAGGTGCCGGTGGAGCCATGGAAGATGGAGCACCAGCATCAGCTGGTATTTCAACTTGCTTCCAGTCCTGTCCTTCCTCTACCAGCAGACCAATTAGTGAGCCCAAGCGAACATTTTTGCTTCCTTCTTCCACCTAAATTAAGAACATTAAGTTACATATTACACTATCTGCTCCAATATGGCTAAAACCAGTAGACGTCGACGTTTCAGGCATATCAACGACAATTCATCAGTAAGACATATCCTATTTTATTGCTACTATTAATAGATATTTCAAGACTGAAATTAATTATAATTGCTATTATAAAGAGAGGAACCTTACATTATGCCCCAAATCCCATGCACCTAAAGTTAGCACTCATAAATCAAAGTAACTTTTTATACACACAGCCTTTGCAGCTCAGAGCTAGAATAGAAAATTTGTTACAATTCTGCTTAATTTTTCATCTCCTGGATTTCTGAGTCATTGCTACATTTTCATTACTCACAATAAAAAACCTCTGCAGAACCCTCAACAAACCCTAGAATCTCAGATGTAGAAAGAGCTGAAATAAGTAGAAGGACTTTAGGATTCTGGGATGAGAGGCTGGACACAAGCCTAGAGTGTGATTTGCAGCCCAGAAAGGCAAATGCAGGACTAGAGAGATGATTTTGCCCCTCTACCCCACTTTGGTGGGACCTTGCCTGGAGTGCTGTGTCAAGTCTGGGGTCCTCAAGAAGACACAGACCTTTTAAGAATGGGCCAGAGGAAGCCACAAAGATGACCAGAGGGCTGAAGCACCTCTCCTACAAAGACAGGCTGAGAGAGCTGGGGTTACTCAGCCTAGAGAAGAGAAGGCTTCCAGTACTTAAGGAGGTCTTATAAAAGGGAGGGAGAGGTCCTTTTTATACAGGCAGGACAAGGGGCAACAGTTTTAGAATTGAAGAGGGCAGGTTTAGATTATAAAGAAATGCTTTACTCAAAAGTAGTAAAGCACTGGAGCAAGTTGCCTATAAGGGTTGTGGATGCCCTATCCCTGGAAGCATTCAGGGGCAGGTTGGCTGAGGCCCCGTGCCACCTGATCTAGTGAATAGCATCCCTGGTAAAAGATGATCTTTCAGGACCCTTACAAACCAAAACATTCAATGATTCTATGGTTCTATGTAGCCAGAAAAGAAAAAAAATCCTAGCTTTGCTGACAAACCAACATAGCACAGGTGAGCATGACAGGGAGAAAAAATAGGACATAAAAGCGAACAGAGAAGCCCCTTGGGGATTTTTGCAACTGCAGCATAATGCTTTAGTCACTAGAAAATATATAGTAAACGTTTATTTTCTCCACTGCTAGGAAAAGTAGACAGAACTTACGTGGCTCATTCTGCAGTAGAATTTTCATAGAAAATGGTTTCCATACCAATTCTCATTTAGCTAGTGAATGAGAACATGGTAACAGATGCTAATATTAGATAAACTTTCCTGTCTGTCCGTCCAGGAGCCACTCTGGCAGTCACAGTCCCAGCACACAAGCGGGGACCAAAGTCCCTTTACAGAGGGTGGCTGCAGTGACCCTGTGCGTGTCTCACCTGGCTCCCTGCACACCCTGTCCCTGCATTCAGACAGGGCCTCCTCACCAGACTGACCCTGGGTTTCCCATAGCAGAATGTCAGACCCCTGGATCCCTAGGGCCATTTTAATTGTGGCCCAGTAACACAAAACCAGCTCGAGCTGCTGCCTTTGGGGAAGGACCACAAACAAAGGAATGCCTGTGCTTTCACACCCTCTGTCTGGGCTGCCAATAGTCTGGGGTCTTTCTGCTGAGCCCTTGGCTCCTGCTGTGTCCCAGTGTCCCATCCCCTGGCCAGTGCCACACGTCCCCATGCTCTGTGCTGTGCAAAGGGTCGGCAACAGGTCAAGGTCCCTTTTCTGGGGCTCCCACCACACCCCCCCACCAAGGGCAAAACCTGCAGCTCCCACTGCAGCTGCACACCCAGTACCTGCTCTAAGTCTATTGCTCAACAATTAATTACAGTTCTTAAACAATCATTCATCATCTGTTCTGTTCCAGATTAAACTGTAAAGTATTTTAGGAAAAAAAAAAAGTGTTAATTTAAGAAGCAACTCTATTCAAAGAATAATCATAATTCTGAAATTATGCTTCTAATAGTTCATTCAGTTATTTAATCTTTTACTGAGTATTACACTGAATCAGATGTGAACGTTAAAAGACCTATACAAATAGAGAATATATATGCATGAGTTTCTATCTGACTGTTAGCCTTCTTAAACCATACAGAAACTATATAGTCCAGAAACACCGAGAAGGGTCACAGAAGTTGAATTCATTTAACCCAATGAACCTCCTATTTTTAAATGCAAAACCCAAACATTAAGCAGTGTGCTCATTTGACTCCAGTTTTCCATACTGAATTCTGGCGAGATAGCTCAGAACTGAAGCTGGCCTCAAAAGGCACACCATTTTTGCCTCATTTCTTTTAGGGAGTGAAATTTAGCCAGATGCTAGCTCAGAGGCACAAAACATTCTTGAATTCCCATCAACTACATCACATATGTAAGTACTGAACGGCCCTTGGAAGGACAATTTTTTTCAGTAAGTAAACATCACCCCATCCACAAACCTGACACAACTCATTTTATGCACATTGCACAAACAGCTACTGAACACCTAATACAGAGCAGAAATATCCACCAGATACTGCAGAAAGACGACCAAGGATCACACCTGAGCTAGAGAGAAAAAGAAAAAATGTGATAATTTCTGATCTTATTACTATCTTGTTATTTTAGTTTCTGAAACATCAGGTTTTTTCTGTACTTTTTAGGAAACTGGAATAAAAGCCTGTCTATTCTGTAGTCTGATTCTTAGGCCCACCATTTCTAGCTTCCAAGGATTAAAAAAATCCATTAAAAAAGGGGTTTGCATAATGATCTGTTCATGTCACTCCAATAAAGCTGCCTCTCTTCTCTTATTCAGAAAGACATTATAGTTATTTTCTACCTCCTGGCATCTCCTTCTCAGGTTCAGCTCTTGGCATTGGATTGTTACTGGGTGATATGAATATAACTAAGAATGAATGTCATTGCTCCATGACACTGATATCATGTAGCTGCTGGAAAGTCTGCCTTTGATCTATCAAAAAAACGTGCCACAAGAGCAATACACACAGAGAAATTTTGAAATTTGAATGCATTTGAAATACAAGACAGGAAACAAAAAAACCCCACAGCTTCTGAAATACTAATGTTACTCATAGCCATCATGAATTACTATTAAACAAACTTAGCAAATTTCAATTTTTAGAAAATCTCTCTAGGATTAATTCTTTAATACTTTTGACACAGAGAATCCCCATATCTCCCTTTCACGTTATCTAACAAAGCAGTGTCTGCAAATGCAGACTAGGTTGCACAAGATTTTGTCAAGGCTGTTAGGGGCAAACTTATTTTCAGAAACATTCAAAATTGGAAAGATTTAAAAACAGTGAAAGCATTGCCCAGCAATTATTTAAATAACTACATGGAGACTAAACACAGATTAAAAAATACATCTGATGTCAGACTTCATCCTGGCATAGCAGAATAGATCCTCTGAAACCTACTAAATGTGTTGTTCCACAGAAGAACACAAATTCAGCAAGTCAATTAAAAGAAGAAAAAAATATTTTTTAAACTCTTGTCTATATATACGAGTGCTTAAATGTAAGTTATCCTACAGAAATTAAACACTAATGACAGTTTTTGTAAGCCCTGATAGAGTTCATTCACAGCTGAGTTCCATCTTACATCCCCTCTCCTCCTTACCCCAGCCCCCATCCATCTCAAGACTTTCACTTCTACAAAGGATGTTGCATTTGCTTATACAAAAAAGGAAGATACCAAACAGAGCATCACTTCTCAAATGCTGCCACACAGGAAACTACTCTCCTTTTTCTGTTTTTGCAAAGGATAACTGTGGAAATACATGCTGATGTAAGAAAATGCAGCTGTAGCAGAGATAGGAAGTCTAATCTATCAATCCAAAAAGCTTTTGTAAAAGCAGCAGAAACACGTGTCTCACTGTGCTTAGGGTAGAATTTTCTCACGGCTCCAGTTTGTACCCGTGCCTATTCTGCTGCTTCCTAAGTAGCTAGACTGTAATTAATATCAGTATGCCTAATTTGTATGATTATGTGATCCATCCATACACATATCTACCATGGGTAGATATTCCCTAGATGAGGCCTCCCTAACCAAATGACATAATATTTACTGAAAGTATTCATTTTATTTTTATATTTACTTTTTTTTTAAATTTTTATTTAATTTATTCCAAATTCTTGCAATTCACCCCATTGTTTAATTATTGTGGAGGGAGAGAAGAAACAGCTGCAATACACCATCAGCTGAGACTGCTTCAGAAAATTTCCTACTCATCCCAGTTCTTGTTCTTTATAATAAGCTTAATCAATCTAATTTTGATAGAGGAAATCATTAACTGCAAGAACTGTTCTCTGGGTCAGTCCATCTTGTATAACATTCCACCTTGAATGACTAGCACAAGACAATCTAGCACAGACACATTCTGGGTAAAGTACCACCCAAAATTCCATATTCCAATTGACTGTTAATTGTTTTCCTGTAACTCGGAGTAAGAGGTGTCATAGTTTACAATATTTTGTAGACATAATTCACAAGGAGTAAAATACACAAAACATCCTAATTAAATCAGGTTAAATGAAAATCCCTTAAATATATACAGAATCATGTACCATGTACCAATAGTCTGATACACACGTGGCACGAAGAAAGCAGTTATTTCTCCCCAGGAATGCAAGCAAGTGTATTTTTCTGAGTGCTGAGCAGAAATTTAGCTATCTAAACTAGTTTTCAAGGCAATAAGCTAAACAACAGTCTGAAGTTATAATACCCTACTGAGAAATGCAGGATTCCTACCAGTATTTTAGCCAATATGCCATCATCACTTGATTCCATGGTAACCACTGCTTTGTCCGTCTCAATTTCACACAGTGCATCTCCAACAGTCACTGTGTCACCTGCAAAATACAGCAGAACTTCAGAATACTTACCCTAAACTTCCTTTCAGATTTGTTTAACCACAGAAAATAGATATTCACAATAGATATCAATAGACATTCATTATATCAATAGATATAATGTAGTCATTTTGTATTTTTAATATATTTTACAGCTAGTTGATCCTCCTTCATTACTTATCATATTATATCTCTCCTTTCCAAGTAAAATCACCAAGATTCAAGAACCACAAACTGCCGTGACAGAACACGGACATGTTCCAAGTACTGATGTTTACAGCAGGCTTTCCAAGAGGAAGTACACACACAATGAAATTTATTTCCAGAACCTCGTACTCGGTAGCACTGCCATGAAAAAAATACTGAGCCTCCCAGATTCACTGCTAGCCACCAGTCAGAGCAAGCTATCTAAAACTGCTTAGGACAATGGCATCATAGTTCTCTAGTGGTGTCTACACTATTAAAGACATTCAAATAAAAACCTCAGGAATTTTAATGTCTTTGGGAAAGCACAGCTGCAAGCTTGCTTAATCTCCTATATAGTTCAGAAAGGTCTTTTTAAGCATTCATTCATTCATACATACTTACTTTATGAAATAAAAATATGCACAAGTGCTAGAAATTGCTTTTGCTACATTACACAAATCCAAGATTAATTCTGAAGAATACTCTTCCTCTGCTTTTGAGGAATATCTGTACCTGCTAGCAGATGATAAAGATATTATGTGTCTGGATTATTTCAATAAATCAATACTGACTAGATGTCCAACACTAAAATTGACATTACATTAAAAACTGTGAGGTAGTAGAATGCTTTGGCTTCCAACAAAACACGAGGTTTTTTTCCTTATATAGACAACACACACAAGCCTAAAACATGCGTACAACATTATATGAAATAAAATTTTAATATTTCCCCATTACCAGAAATGCTGCAACAGCATTACCTGTCTAAGCATTTAGTTTAACTACTGATAACACTCAATTGTGCTTAAGGAGCAGAATTAAAACCTAGTGCAGGTTACCACCTGCACCTAGGTAAGACACAACACTATTAAAAAAAAAAAATCATTTCCCGTTTCAGGACTACATGAATTAGAAAGGGAAAATGAGATGTTGTACCTCATTTGCGTTGAATGAAAACATCAAGAGCTCACCTACACAGTTTTCAAAGTCATAAACGTTCCTATTATAGAAATTGGTAGAGAAATAGACTTCATCTTTTTAATGCAATAATCTAACAGCCACGTTCCACTTTGCAGTAACTAGAGCATGAACAGTTTATAAGAGGAAGTCAAAACTCCAGGCTCTATAGAGTGTTGTAATTTCACTGGATCATTAATTCAAGTAGGCTATATATCACTTCATTAGGCAAGTACTTCTCAGCTGTTAAGAAATCAAATTGTTGGGCAAATTCTGTAATTTACAGAGCTAAGATTGGCAAGCAGAAAGGAGGTTAACTCTGTATCTTAATCTGCCATCAGACTGTAAGTGTTCTGCACCATTTAAAAGAAATCTCAGCGCTCAGAGACAGGCAGCAGTACCTCCAGCAGCGTAGGCCAGCCGAGACAAAAACCTTTATCCATGTGTTTGTCACCTGTCACATCTCAGTTCAGTACCCGAGGCTGTTCACAGAAAACTAAGTGCTGTTTTGCACAGGGAGGGCAAGAGGAAAAGTCTTCAGAGAACTGGATAAACCGCTTTTCCACTTTTTGTTTTGTTTTCCTTTCACTGCTGCAGCCTAAAGTTGCCACAAATGTGAAAGGCAATTGACTAAATGCAGTGTAAGAACACTTCACGGCAGCATTCAAGTCCCATGTGTGTTTCAGTACCCAAGTGCAATAGAAAGAACCACCTTTATTAGCTATTTTGTAATTGGAGATTGCAAAACTTTTGATAGTTCCTAATCGACGCCCACTTTGATGTCAACTCCCAATAATTAGGACTGGAAACAGCACTTTTGCAAAGCATATCTTAGCTCTTACACTTTAAACCAAGAGAGCAGTGCTTGGAACAGAAGTTGCCTAAACCAGAGGTCTCTGAGATTATATATAATGCCTCTGAAAAATCTTGGGTGGGTTCAGGTTTTTTTGTTTGGATGTTTTTGGGGCTTTTGTTTCTTTGTTTTCGGTTGGGTTTTAACAATTAAATTCCCATAGCTAAGCTGGATGGGTAGAATCCCTACTGAAGCAGAGCTTCTTCCAGGAGATCCAACTGGCACCCAACAGCCTCGGTACTCTGTTCAACTACTGAGAGACAAGTATCCAAATCACAAGATACAAACTGCATTTCTTAATGTTGCAAATAAAACCAGAACTGTCTGAACGCAGACACTCAAGTCCCTGGAGCTGATGTCTCCAAAGATAGCACAGTTACACTGCTTGTGGATGCTGCCAGCACTGTTGTATCTTCTGTTTTCTGCCCACATTAACAAGAGGATTTTGGTCTCCTGGGCTGTCAGTCTACCATCTTTCATCGACATTAAATTCATACATAATAAATACAAGTTTTTAGAAACATGGTTCTATCTTTGTGAGAATGACTTTATTACCCACAGGAATCAACATGAAACTGCATTAACAATGAGAAGGAAAAGTAAAGCTATCAATTAAATTCAGCACTTTCTCTTCTGCAGTAGTGAAATTATCTGTCCATCCTGTGAAACCGTAAAATGAGAACATTTGATATTTACACAAAGAAGAGCAAGATTACCAAAACAGTACTATACTGACCCCTTCTGGTTAGATAGCAGGAAAAACATTTCAAATGCAAGCAGCTTGCTTCCATCAACTGTTTAAAAATGTTTATTTTCATGGATACAAGACTGTCAAACATTTATATTCACAATAACACTATTTTCACATGGCAAACACTCTAGAGAATTAAGTGGTTAAGAGCATCCCTTACAGGGAGGTGCATAAGCATTAAATCACTTCACTATTTTCTTCAAAATTTATCTTCTTTTTAAAAATACTGTCTTTATGCTTATTGCCCAGACTCTTAGAGGAAACAAAAGTATTGATAGGAACTAATTAAAGTCATAGATGTGGCAAATACGAAAAAATACTGCATTTGGGTGTGGTCTTCCTTCTAAATAGAAAACATAGCAATGAAAACACTAAAATAGCTCTCTTTCAAAGCCTCGTCATCAATTAAGAGTTGATTTTAATTTAATTAAAATAGGCATGAAGCTTTTTTCTATGTTAAGGTGGAAGGCTAATGGAAAAACTGAGGGAAAAACCATTGTATAGTTTTTTATATTTTAACTCTTTTTAATGAGGAAAGTGGATTCATTCATGTTGGGGAGCAAACCAGATTCTACTTCAATTCTTACCACGCCCTCTTTGCTTTCCTCTGGCAATTTTGAATGCTACAATTACTGTAAAACAGCCTACTGTTGATATTTAATGTTTTACAATTATTGACAACTAACAAATATAAAAAGGACTTCAGATCATTCTTTCCTCTCTGCATCATCCTGGACTTGATTAACTGAAGCTTCAAGTTTCAAAAACACTGTTGTGTTTGTTTTTAAATAGACATAAACTTCTAAATTGTCCCCAGTAAATTCTGCAGAAATTCTTACTAAAAGTTTCATGAGCAAAAGGCCAAGTCCACTACGGGAGCAAGAAGCTTCCTTCCAGCCACCTCTCAAAATATATTTAAAATGCAGGAAAGCAAAGCTCTCCAGCAATAATGGAAGTTGTATCAACACTTTAAAGGATAAGCCAAAGGAAAAGGCTTATCTAGGCACAAGAGGCAAAACATGTTTAGCCATCCAAATTGTGTGTGTCAAAGATAATATGCTTGAAGATATTTTCTTTTCTCCAGATGCATTCATCTCTTTAGGAAATCTAAAAAAGCTTGTCAACAAGATATATTCCTACTGCTATCTAGAACCCTGCAATGCATCCCATGCCAATGGACAACAGCCACCTGGAATCCAAAACTACAGTCAAAATTCAAGTTTCATTTTAAATTGAAGAAGGAACAGGGTAGGAGTAAACAGGACAAAGGTTTCCTGACAGAGCAGGATCTGCTGACTCTTCTACAGATCGTTTTTCATTTACATACAACCTATCTGAAGACAAAATTTGACAGCCTTTTATTCAGTTGCTCCAAAATATTTTAACAGAAGCACAGTTGTCAGAGCATAGAATTCAGGCTTTTTTTGGATGAGTAGTTTGGTTTTCAGTTTGGGTTCTTTTAGGGAAAACTTTTCCCTTTTTATACTAGCGTTATGAAAACAATTTACATTTCTCCCAGTTTTTACTGCAGACTATAATTAAGATATTAAAAATATATATTAAAAAATACCATATCAGTCATGGTATTCCATAACACAGCAGAATAATGAAAGAGACACCCTCCCCAAAGTCAATGGCTCTCAGACTTCCAAAGCTACTGAGCAGCACAACAACACTGGGAATTAAAAACAGCACACATACTCACACCCTGGAAGAGCTTAATGACAATTCTTCAGACATAAAATCAATGCAACCTTGTGGAAGACAATAAAACAATAAACATTTTAAGAATGAACAATTTCAAAGTAGGTGTAGTTCATGATGGCAGCATTCATACACCAAACATTTTGCTTCAAAACTCCAACCTGGACAACCTGGAAGAATTATCTCATTTTTACAGAAGAGATTTACATAGATGAGAGATTACTGAAAATGTGACCACAGCAAATGATAACTTACCTTCCTTTTTCAACCATTTCACAATGTTTCCTTCTTCCATTGTTGGAGAAAGTGCAGGCATAAGAACTTTAATACCAGGTGTACCTGCAAAACAAGCACGAGGTTCTCAACTGAGTACTTTTTCTCAGTATAAATTTTTTCCTCAGTTAGAGTTTGTGTTTTGCTTAACACAAATGAAACTAAAAGTTCATTAATCTGAAAGATAACTGAACAAAAGACTCACTATGATGCTTTTAAGATACAAGCATGCCCACCGAAGAGCTCAAAGGAAAAAAAAAGCACATTACAAGAGAAATGGAAATTCACAAACCCTGGATTCCTAGACCTGAAATTCTGTTGATCATCTCAAATCCCACCAGAAGCATTACATCCTCCTTTCTCCTTGACGTCCTTCTCCTTGACTCAGGCTGTGGAATTTTTTCCAGATTAAAGCATATCTTTGAAATTAATAAACCCTTTGTGATCTTAGTATTCCAGACACTGATGAGTTACTTCTTTCACTGATAGGTTTTTGGGGTTTTTTTATGTTTATTTATTCTTTTTACTAGGAAACTGTATCCACTTTGTAGAAATTCCTTAATTTCAAGTTGCAGTGATTTCGCCTTGGCTCAGTAAACCCTCAGCACTGTGTAACAGCAACTGTGTGCCATGATAGTGGGATTCTTCTAAGGGCAGAGCTCAGGATACAGCACAGTCCTCAGCTGCACAGCAAATTACACCTCTTGTCATCTGATCCTCTACACAAGAGGAGTATTCTGACATTGATATGAGAGGCACTACCTTTCTGAAATTTTAAATGTGGTTATGAGACCAAAATAAAAAAAAAAGCATCTTTTTAGATAAATTTTGTAAAAGCACCTTTTCCAGTACCTGATTTTTGAAGCTCTTTCTTGAACTTATGTGTGAATTTGTGTTCAACAGAAATTCAGGACAGAAACAGACACATAGAAAGTACATTGTCTACAATGGAAAGGTTAATTTCTGCCTCATATTCCTTTTTCTCTAATGCCCAGCATCAAAGACCGTTATCATTCAACGGGAAACACCACCACATTTTTCCCAGCTGCTGTACTGCTTAGAATAGTCACAAACACCTAAAACCAAAAACAACTTAGAAATTAATATTTTTTCAGGTTTTTCCTTATTATCTGCTTTTCAGCCCAAAATTCAAGGTTATTTTTCTCCTTGCCCCCTTTTTTTTTTTCCAGAAGCTGTGCTAAGGCACTTGGAGAACAGGGGAGTGATTCAGGACAGCTTCACCAAGGGCAAGTCCTGAGTGACCAGCCTAGTGGCTTTATCTGATAGAATGACTACACCAGTGAACAAAAGGCTCTGGATGTCACCCCTCTGGACTTACAACACTGCACTCTGTAAACTGATGAAGGAAGGATTTGGTGGGTGGGCTGTTTCACGGGTGAGGAATGGGCTGGATCCAGAGGGTAGTGGTCATCATCGCAATGCCCTCACGGAAATTGGTGACAAGTCTCTTAGAGGTACTGGCAGATGAAAAGCTGTCATGTGGCAGGCGGAGGCTCACGGCCCAGAGGGCAAACAAAGCCTGGGACACATAAAAATCAGCATGGTCAGCAGGTCAAGGGCGATGATTCCACCTCTCTGCTCTGCTCTGATGAGATCCCACCCGGAGAAATGCATCCAGCTCCTGAATCCTCAGCACAGGAAAGACATGGATGTGTTAGAGAGGGCTCAGAGAACAGCCACAAAAATGATGAGGGAGGGAGCACCCCTTGGATGAGGAAACACCAAGAGAGTTTGGGTTGTTCAATCTGGAGAAGAGAAGGTTCCAGAGAGACTTTACTGCAGCCTTCCATAGTTACTAAAAGGGGCTTTTAAGAGACATGGGGACAGACTTCTTAATTGGCCCAAGAGTGATGGAACAAGGGGTAACAGTTTGAATTGAAAGAGGGAGGATTTAGACCGGGTGTAAGGAAGACTTCTACAATGGCAGAGGTGAAACACAGAAACGGGCTGCCCACAGTGGTGGGGGATGTCCCACCACTGGGAGCATTCAAGGACAGGTTGGATGGGTTCTGAGCCACCTGGTCTGCTTGAAGAGGTCCCTGCTCATTGCAGGGGGGATGGACTAGATGACCTTTAAAGGTTCCCTTCAATCCAAACCGCTCCATAATTTTTTAAAAATGTGAAATGGAAACATTGCAGCAAACCTCTAATGACCTAAGCAGCCATCAATGATCCTGACATTTTAAAATGCACCAAGAGCAGAGAGCGAGTTAGTTATTCCCTACAGCCCCCGAGACAGCAACACAATCAGGATCGTGCTACCCAAAACACTTGAGCTCCGTGGAAATGAGCTCAATTGCATGGCTGATGTTCCCAGAAGACTGTATGAACAAATACACTTTTTTTGTCTCAGTCTTTCCATGGTAGTTTCAGTTTAATATTACTCATGACTGTTATGTTTAGAAATGTATCCAGACAATATTCCTTGTAAAACTCACAATTACCATCTGAATTACCTGCACTTTCTTTAAAAAGTTTCTTTCAGCTTCTCATCTAGGACTAATATAAAGAAAAATGAACTATGTTATGTAAGTTAATGCTTATTTGTGTTCATTTACCAAATACAGTTTTGTAGTATTTGAAGAATGACTAAATTAAAATATGAGTTAACAATTGTCTTATACTATATGTATTTACTCAAAAATAATTTCTCAATAACAGCAAGTAGAAAACATTACACATTATATGATACATTATAGGATGCAAAGAAGTGTTCATTAGTCTAACTTGACAAGTCTGACTTTGACAATCAAAACATTATATTGAAGTCATATCTCACAAATATCTAGGATTATTGAGAACTAGTGGACAGACCTCACTTTAAAAAGTGAAAATAATCCACATTTTTAATGAGGAAAAAATTAATTTTTAAACATGGTGGTTCACATTTTTCTTCCATAAAGAGCTACTTGATCCATGTCCCAGAATGTGCTTCATACTTTGGCACAAATACAAAACTGAGCAAGAAATTTGTGCCACTGTAACATCTTCCCTTCCATGTTATGAGCAACTACCACAAAACATACAGTCCATTCTCGTCCTTTCATCAAGTTAAGAGGAGGGACTCCAACAGCAAGTAGCCAAGAGATGGACAAACAAATAAATAGAACTGGATACGAAGCAGAAGACAGGACCTTGTGCATCCATTTAATGCTTATGGCCAGAGAATGCTGGGGGAAGCTCAGTGCTGTTGCAATTAACAGCCTCAATCAGCGTGAGATACACAAGAGTCCTTCAAAGGCGTTTTTGTGGCTTTGGTTAATGACCATACACATACAAAAACCAGGCCTAAATGTGCCTCCTCGAAGAAAAACAACCTTACAACGCAGAATTACCTTCACCAAATATTATTTGCCCTCGTTAAATTAAAAAAGGGGACAGTAAAAGGAATCACTGCATTTATTTAAGTTAGTTGCATGGTACACGCAGCCCTTACATGCACCTTGGGGAGCAAATATTGTTTCTTTGCAATTGTGGGTCAGCAAAAAGTTCTGGCAATTTGCACAGAATCTGCAAGACCAAGCTCATGGCCATATTAGAATTTAGAAGCATAGGCAAGCAGAACTTCTGAACTTCTAGTCACGACCTACTGATTGTTACTTCCATCAACAGCAACTCTGTTATTACACATCAGTTATCTGAATGTAAAAGGACAAAGACTTAAAAAGAACCCAAACAAACTTCACGTGAACGAGAGACTGCTATTTGAAAGACAGCTCTCTGTGTATCCAAGAGAATTTGCTCTTGGTGACAGGTTTTAACCCTCAAGTTGAATCTGGCAATATTCCTGCTGCCTTCCCTCTCCACCAAGGGATTCAATGCAGATTTAACCTGTCCCACCAGAGAGATATTTCATAACTTCCTACATGCACTCTGTAGTCAGTAGAGAATGGAAAAACGTGCTGCAACTTAACACCAATTATGAGATAACGAAACATTTAAAACTGACACAGCTCTAATATAAAGAGGTCATTCCATTTTCTCTCTTTCCCTGTAACCAACAAATTAGGAATTCCATTCTGAATTAATTGTTTCAATTACGCAAAACAATTTTTCCTCTACCAGCACCACAAACTGGGACAGAAACATGGAAAGAAACAAAAAATTAATGTGATATGAAATTCTAGATCCACATAATCCAATATTTCAAATAGTGGCTCTTTCAGAAACAGAAAAGCAGAGAAATAAAAGCAATGCTAAAATAAAATGTACTCAAATTTACACTGTCAAGCTAGGAACCAAGAGTGAGTTTTATGTCCAAAAGAGCTGTATTCTACCAGAGAAGTTATGACTCCTTGTCTTTAACTTTAGAGGCAACAATAAAGTTAAGAAAAATGGTGTCGCCGAAATACACACCACCTTGAAAAGCTGTAAGTACACTTGAAGGGCTGAATGAGAAATGCCCAAACAGTTAAAGGTGTGATCTATCCACCCTAACACTTTAAAGCCTACTGTAAGGAATTAAAAGATTTAGTCATTTGCATATCCAAATTTAGAAATTTAACTCCAGCTATATATTAAGTACTCTCAAAAAAACCACAAGATTGTATGGGAGGACTGCAGACAAGAGTTAATTAAGGAGTTAACTAATAAGACCAATTTAGGAGTAGCTTATCCTGCATAACATTTGCATATTATTTTATGTAGAAAGAAGCAAGCTTTTTCTAATAAAATTTGGAAACAAGTAACATTTATTTCAAGGAAGGGATAGACTTCAGGTTTTACAAAGGAAAACATTTTCATACTGCAAAGCAGGAAAGGCAGCCAGTGCTGGAAAGAAGGGAATGCTGAGGTCTAAACCACAATTATTAAACTGTCTCTGAACTCCTACTGAGTTTTATTACACGAGGTTAATAAAAACTCACTTCTTTGTGAGTGCACTTAAACCCCAAAGAGTTCAGGTATTTCACGCTCAGCATCACACCAGGACCTCATAACAATGCACCTGATGGTGGTTTAAATGTTTTACAAGTTGTAACTTAAAGAGCAATAGAGAAAGATCACATTTCGTTGCAGGATCCCTAACTCTTCCCACATCTCTTGGGGACAGAGGAAAACATGGAAGGGTAAATGGTCTGCCTGATAGTTGTGTAACAAACTCCTGAAAAATATATCTTGAAAGGGTGTTGCCATAACCTCACACTTGGACTTCTAGGTAGGAAAGGATGTGAGACATACAACTATAAACATACAGATGCGAGACATACAACAATAAACTCTACTTTTCCATTAAAAAACCAAACGGAATTACATAAAAGATACATCACACACCCTTCTCCAGTTACTTGGAACATCACCAGAAGAGCAAGACGACAGAAATGCGGCGGAATTACCAAACGTGGACCAAAACAACCAAACAAAAAAGACTTTTCTGCTTCAGTGCTTAGCTCTATACTTAGAAAACACACTCCTGCTTTCAATGCTGAGGACTTTTTCCTTATCAACACCAAAATATTCTCATATTTTCGCTCTCCCTGAGCGGCGGCATTAACAACACGGGATGAGCTGACCCTGACCCTCACTCCCGTCTCCCTGCGCAGCTCGAAGGGAGGAGGCAGAGCAGGGTGAAGGAACAGCGGCTCGCATTATCCTGCTCTGACTTCGACTGGCAACAAACGCAATTAACATCTCCAAACCGAGTCAGCTCTGCCCACGACAGAAACCGACCAATGGGCACCGCTAACCAACCCTGTCCCCAGCTCAATACCTGAACCTCCTCACCTATTTTCTCTTCCCTGCCCAATTCCTGAGGAGAGCTGCACAGGAGCTCTGGCCACTGCCCGACACCCGGCCGGGATCGACCCCCCGCAAGGAGCCTCTCTCAACCTTCCCTCCGCCGCACGTCCTCGCAGGCACACCTGGGCAGGGCGCCGCCCGCACTCACCCAGCAGCTCCCGGGTGCCGTGCAGGTGCCTCCATCCTGCCCGTGCGGGCAGGGCGAGCCCCGCGCCCAGCGCCGAGCGCCCGGCCCGCAGCAG
>VWZN01018084.1:540402-574193 GCA_013396955.1 Regulus satrapa | reverse complement strand
GGAGTGCTAATGGATGGCAGGCAGTGTGCCCTGGCGGCCAGGAGGAAATTCAGCCGGCAAGGATCCGGGCGGACTCGGTGCCCAGCATTCCCAGGAGCGATGTTCGTAAGCTGAAGCAAAAGTTGCACCTCAGCACGGGGATGAGCTTTGCGCTGAGGCTGGCAGAGCACTGGAATAAGCTGCCCAAGGGAGTGGTGGAGTGTCCCTGTCTGGAAACACTGAAAACGCAGCTGGAGGCTTCCCTGTGTCACCTGCTCTAGGTGACCCTGCCCTTGGCAGGGGCATTGCACTGGCCTCTCCCAACCCTAACCGTTCTGTGCCTCTCTGTAGACACGTTGTAAAGTTTTGTACGGCTTCCAGAATGTTTCCAGGACTCGTGGCTCTTTTTGTGTTAACTGGGGTTGTTAAGGTCTGCTTTGTGATTTGGGTTTTTTTGGTTTTTTTCGGCTTGGCCTGTGGCTGAGGTTTTTATGTATCGTCAGAGCCACTGCCTGCCGTTTTGGCTGTGTGCTGCTTTTGCTTTGGTTCTCTCTGTTCTGTGGGTGTCGATAAAATACTCCCCCCCCAGTGTGGATTCTTGCTGCCAAACAAAATCTTTTTCTTGGAAATGTTATTTGATGGGAGTTAATGACCGATGTGAGCAGTAGAGCAGGTGATCATTTGTCATTTTAGAAAAAGTTTTAAAGCTTCTAGTTGCTGCAGTAAAAAGAATTGAATCCTATGAAAAGGCACACCATAAAAGCAGATGTTTTACTATGGTAATGTAGGTAGAAATCTTACCTCTGACACCAGAGATACCTTTGGTTAATATATAGATACGGCTATTAATGTAGTAAACAGTGGAATATTGAAAAAAATACCGGATGGTTTCTTTCCTCCTAAAGAAATACTTAAAAAATGCAATTTGCCTTCTGACTAAACTGCCCATAAAGTCACTTTGTGTTGTAAAAACGTAAGAATATTAAGTTCATAAAATAATTTTCCTATATTTTCTGTGGTATTTTTGACTGCTGTTTAAAAAATATATATTGACTAATAAAGTCTGTTCTACTGAAATTGGTAAATCAAGCAAAATAAACCTACAGAAAAACTGATTTAATGGGGAAACTATTGTTCAAGCTTTTAAGAATTGGTCATTTTAAATGCATTTATTTTTCCTTTTTTTTGTGCAGTAATCCTGCTGGTGTAATATCTACAGGCCACTGCACTGGAATAAATGTTAGTTGAGACCTTTCTTGTGAAGGATAGTCAGACATGCACCTTTTTGGGGGAGTTTTTTGTTTGTTTGTTTCAAGGTGCGATGTCCCTGGCAGAGCATAAAGGGCATTGCATAAAGATGCAATTATTTTGTTATATAAGTTCATTAGCATAAATTAGGCCATTTTGCTGCAGTATGACAGTAGTAATCCTTTAAACGCACGGTTTGAGAGCTTGAATTGTTAGGTTTGAGGTGTTTCTGATGGTTTTTTGTTTCTTTAATTTCTTTTTAGGATGGGTTACATCCAAGGAATCTGATCCCAGAGCTTTGTAGACTGTTTTATGGTTTAGGGTGGGTAACGGGAACTGGTGGAGGAATCAGCTTGAAGCATGGGTAAGTAATGATGAAAGAGAAATAACGTGGTGGTGAGAGAAGGGCTGGCCATGTTTAGTTGTTGGTGAGGGTATTTCACTTCCATGAGAAACGTTTGCAAGCCAGGAGTGAGCAGGAAGTTGGAGGGGAAAATGCACACCATGCCAAATCCAGCCATATAGGAGGGAGGTGAATAGTCTGAATTAATCATTGCAGACCCTTCAGTGGAGAGAGACAACTTCAGAGAGTGACCTTGTCTTGTCCTTTTCCTACTTTTGTTTAAGGTAGATGAGTTGTCTTTAAAGAGCAATGTGTTCTCCCTTTTTCATTTTGTTGACTGTGGAATTTAGAGTGGGCACACAGCTTTCAAATGCCTGTGGTTAAATAAGATTGATCTCACCCTGGACCCTTAGAGGAAATATCTGGATTTTGCAGTCCAGATATTAACTCTAAGAAGGAAATTACTATTCTACTGAGGTAATTTCTAAGAAGACAAATACTTTACATACAATTAAATCACAACAGGTAACAGCAACAATTTTTGGTCTGTATCTCCTATGAAGAATCACCAATTTGGGTTTTAATTTACCTGTCTCCCAGTTCATAATCCCCGGTTCTTTCAGTGGAAACAGAGCTCCTCTCAGTGGCCACTGAAAAAAAGATAACTGTTCATTCTGGAAAAAGCTTTGCACAGTGCCTGCAATTCTGTAGCCAGTCACAAGGCTGTGACACAATCTTGAAAGTATCTGACCTCTCATTTTTTCTGGTATACACTTGCATGCATGCACAAATTCCTGTTCAAATATGTATTTTTTATATATATATATATGAATAAAAGATCCTAAATGTTCATATTTGTGCTGTTTGGACTTTGTGCAGGATGTTTCACCTCCCTCCTTGATTTTGCAAGCAAAGCAGCAACAGTAATAATAACGAGATGAATGAAAAGAGGGTAAATTTTTGGTTTGAAAGTTGTCTGTAGGAAGATCTTTCTAGCACTACTTTGCCATCAGTAGCTAAATGTAGCCTATTTTCTTTGTCATTCCAGTGCAACTCCCCTTGGCTGTGGCAAGACAAATGGAATTATCAGAGAATGCACTAATATGGTTTTGTAGTAGTTCTATAGCTTGCTTACTTGACATTGTTAGAATGGAAAATGTGAAAGAACAGTTGAAATTTGATTGAAATATAACAACTATTTTTACCAGCTAATCTTAATCAGCCTTACTGTGCAGTTCATATCAACTAACAAGGAAAAAAAAAAGCCAATTTGGACTTAGTATAGCATATTAAAAATGGAGGTAGAATTCTTCATGAGGTATCTTGTACTTGAAGGTTTTATTTTGTCATCAGATTTTCTCTTTCTGGTTAAGTTCCAAAAAAGAAAAAAAATCTGCTTTAAGAAAAAACTGTGTGTCTGTCATAAATGACTGAATTTACAATTTGATTTCTCATCTTGCTCATGCAAATGTATCAAGACTAAATTAATGCAATGCCAGCAGTGTTAATTAATGAATGTCAAAAATTATAAATATGATAAAGCCACATTTTTCTGTGCTTTACAGACATTTTGCCACTATGAATAGTACATCATCTTAAAAGTTTTATTTCTGAAAGAATTCAAATAATGGAATCATTTAGATTGGTAAAAATCCTTAATATCATCAGGTGTCCAACCATAAACCTACCACTGCCAAGTTCCCCAGTAAACCACATTCCTAAGCAGCATGTCCTAAATGTCTTTTAAAAACTTCCAGGGATGATGAGCCACCTCCTTTCCTGGACAGCCCATTCCAATGTTTGGTAACCCATTCAGTGAAGAATTTTTTCCTAATATCCAATTTAAACTTCCCCTGATGCAAATTGTCCTGTCACTGGTTACCTGGGAGAAGACACCAATCTCACCTGGCTACAGCCTCCTTTCAGGCAGTTGTAGAGGGCAATGAGGGCTTCCCTGAGCCTCCTTTTCTCCAGGCTAAACACCCCCAGCTCCCTCAGCTGCTCCTCACAAAAACTGTGCTCAGCACCCTTCCCCAACGCCATTACTCTTGTCCAGAAAGGCAAACATCCCATGGTCCATAGGAAATGGATCTGTAACTTGACTAATTATTCACTAGATGTCTCTCTGCTCCTGAATTTAGTACCTGGCTGCTGAAGCCAGGTAGTGATTGCAATTCAGAGAGAGACTCTAGTGTGCTAATAATGAAAATAATGCAGTACCATCTTGAAATAATTTTAGTTTCAATCAGTTTTTAGAGTTTTTTGTACACATGGTCCTTGCAAGAAGTGATGCACTTCTACTTAAATTTCAGTCTCTTAATTGCACTGAATTAGTGCTGTCTCTTTATCAACACAAATAAACTTGCAACTGCATTAGAAACCTAACCTGCACAGTTAAAAAAGAAAGTATTTACAATGTTGAATGTTGCAGATAATTACTATTTATAGATGTATATATTGATATATGTATTTATAGATTTTTATGTAATGGCTTTGTTGTTACCTGCCTTGTCACAGATCAATATCTGCTTGCAATTTCTTATTTAATTTTTATTCTGAATTCTAGGAATTTGAGTTACAGTTAGTGCAGGGAGGGACTGCTTTTTATTGTTGGAAAAATGAGGCTGCACTTCTTACATGTGCTTCTTCAGATATCTGTCAAGTTTGAAAGCAGGGTTTTGTACCTCTGCAAGTTAGAGATTTTATTTGCCCTTGTACAGTTTGGTTCTGTTCTGAAAACTGTCTACCTGTATATGTATGGAAAGGGCAAGAAAGCTTTGAAACCGTGAGGATCTAGATTTGCTATTTCCTTTTCAGTGGGTCAAGAGCTCAAATGCCTGTACAGTGGAACAGTCATTGCTCAACTGTGTTTACTGACTTTCCTCATCTGCAACTTCTCCTAGGGATGAAATCTACATCGCTCCTTCAGGAGTCCAAAAGGAAAGAATACAGGTGTGGGAAACTCTACTTTTACCTCAGAGCTCATCTTGAGATGGATGAAAGTGCCTTTGTTTAGTGTTTCATTTTTCCATATGTGAAGTTACAGACTTGTCATACTGTTGACTACATTATGAAGCAACTGGTGATTTCTCCCAGCACTTCACTATCATAGCAAGCCAGTATGTGTTTCAGTGGCCAGTGCAAATTAGTCTTGATGTTCTCCTTGCTTTAAATTAACACAGAGCACTGTGAGAGTGGAACATTGCTCCAGTCCAGTTTTATTCTTTGTCAGGCTTGGTTGGCTCTACCTGTCTGGCTACAGTTTCAAGTTACCCACGTAAATAGACATGAACACCTCATTGCTGTTTATTTTCGTTTGAGTGATTGCAAATATTTGTCTTGATATTCTCAGTGGGCTTTCCCCATGAAAAGGTGATCTTGCTTGTCTGCTTTCCAAAAAAGCCCAGAATGCAAGAGGAGGGGAGAACAGTAAACAATACCTATTTTATGACAGCGGGAACTCCCCCAGAATAGAGTAATACATGGAAAGGATTTGTCATCTCATAAATCTGAGGATAAATACAGTGAGGAGTGAAAGGAATTTCTTCACTGATAGAAACTTGGGGTCTCACTTTTTTACTGGGGTTGTGGAGAAGTAAGGCAGGCAAAGGTATATAAGATAACCACGATGGTCTGGTCTGCTCAGAGTAACAGAGGGTGTAGCACAGTCAATGAGGAAGTCTCCTGCAATTGTATTTTCTGATTATTTTAAAATAACATGACAGTTTTATTACTGTCGTGTTTTTAAGTTTGACTGATGTTGTTTGTGGGCTTTTTTAAGCAGGGAAGGAAAAGTACATCTCTTATTTTGAAACAGTTACTACTTTTCATTTTGATCTGTTGTTATTACTAAGCTACACTATCTCCTTTCTGATAAAATTGTAGTTTTACAAATATCTCCATGGCATCAGTCTGAGGAGAAAGAGTACCTAATATTAATTTGCATTACACAATGTCAGTAAGTACTCTCAGAAGCTGGAATAAATGTGGAACATTACAGCACTTTTACAAAGATTAAAAATCACCTTCTGTATTAATACACGGTTTGTGTATATTGTTTCCCTAGAGGAAAAGCAAAACTATTTGAGGTCAAATATCAAACAAAACTATCACAAATCAAAATAATTTCTTCTTTCTTACAGCCAGAAGATATGTTTGTTTGTGACATGAATGAACAGGACATCAGTGGTCCTCCACTGCACAAGAAACTGAAGAAAAGCCAGTGCACACCTCTTTTTATGAATGCCTACACTATGAGAGGTGTGTAGCTCTCATAGTTCACCCGAAACTTTGCAGTTCAGCAGTGACTGAAACACAGTATAGGTACATCCACAAAATTACCGTTCAGTACCATATTCCTTATACATAGGAGTTACAGTGAAATAAACATGAAACTATGAATTGATTTGCAAAGGTATCTGTGCAGTGGGATATAATTGATAGCAACATCCTGTCAGTATCATTTGCAATTTAATCTCCTCCTGTAGCTCTGCCTGTGATCATCTTGTCAGCACTGATTTTTAGTGCAGCATATTGGTAGGTTGCAGGGGAGGCCCAGGATTATGGCAGTTTTGTATCAGTGGTTTTGCCAATTCAGCTATTGCAGTGTAAATCTTTTTGCTGCAGTTAACAGTTACACATTAGGAATAAGTGAAAACAGTATGAAACTTTTCTTTTGCAGGTAGACAGTAAGAGCTTTTGATATTGGGTAGAATTTACATCTGTTACTTTAGAAAGGATTTCTAAATTCTGGTCTTCCTGCACAAGCAGTTTACATGTGTACTCAATTTATCTTTATAAGTACTACATTTATCTTTGTAAGTAGATTGTAATTATTCCCTACCTATCTTTCTATCGTGACACAATAAGATAATAATGAATGTTTTTTCAAAGAGTCAGCAGATAATTGAAGAAAATAGAAAAAGAAAGCAAAAGGCTTTAAACTTTCATTTCACCAATAAGTTTGTGAGTTTTTCATAACCTCAGAATTCTGATAAAATTAAGAGTGTCTCAGTTATTGTCGTATTTAAAGAAATGTACAAGTAGTGTCTCTGCTGGAATTTGTCAGTAGCTAAAAATAAACCCAAGTGTCCTAAGAATCCATAATTATCCCTTATATGTGAGTAATTACCTCACACCATCATTTAGGTTGCTATATATTTTTTCATCTCNCCTTATATGTGAGTAATTACCTCATTATTTATACCTGAGGACCATTATTTAGGTTGCTGTATATTTTTTCATCTGGTACAGCAGATCACTATTTGCTAAGATGCCTAATCAAAGGAAATTAATCAAGTATATGAATAAAATTTTCTTAGCAGACGTATTTTAAAATTACTTCTAAATTTTCTTATTCTCTTCCTAGGGGCAGGCGCAGTGATCCATACACATTCCAAGGCTGCTGTTATGGCTACCCTTCTTTACCCAGGGAGTGAGTTCTCTATTACCCATCAGGAGATGATAAAAGGAATCCAGAAATGTACTTCAGGAGGCTATTACAGGTACTTCTTTATATTTAGGAAAAGAGGCATGATGTTTGATCACTTGTTTTTAGCAATATAAATACAAGTCTTTGAGTTGTATACTTGAAGGTGTATAATGTAAAGTAATAGGAATAAGAAGTAAAAAGACCTCTGGAACCACCGGCTTTCTATAAGATCTGAAGCCTGTAGAAGAGATCTGAGATAAAACCTTGTAATGCCAAGGCTGCTGTTGTTTGTTGAGATACAGGAAGAGGCCAAGTAAAGAGCTACATCCTGAGATGTTACCACATTTGTACAACATTCAGCTGAAACTGGAGCCAGCCAACACCAGGTTGGATTGATAGCCTGTACAAACTACATTTGGGTGGACTTCACATATCACTGCCTGTGCTAGTTTAGGGCATGTTAAGAGAGTACAGGATTTCAGATTTACTTGACAGCGTTTGAAAGAAAATTCAGAATAAACAGCTCATTAAAGATAATGTTATTACTTTTCAAGGATGAGCTCTGAGGTAAGTGCTGAGTTATTCCAAATTATGTGTGATGGCTTGTTTTGAGGTCTCCACCCACAGAGTGTTGAATTGGGATCTGCAAACAACATTTATGTAACATGTGACAAGGAGATGAGAAATTGAAATGCTAAATTCTTTACACTTTTTGATGTTAATTTTTGTGTCTACCTCTTGCCCTTTGGCAAGGGAGCAAGCCATATGTGATTTTACACGCAGGCATATTTTATTCCATTTTGTTGACTTGCCAACTTTACTTTCTTGTCACCATTAGCATGTGCATTTTTAATGTGGTAAAATACAAGCCTTTTTATTGAATTGTCTAACAACACTTGTTTTTAAAAAAATCCACAACCATTTTTTTTAATGAGCATTTTGAACTCGAGGACTCCTAAATGTCAGTCAGGAAACATTGTATTTATTGGGTTCCATACCTCCAAGTTTTCCTTGTGATTCTATTAATTTACCAGAAAAACTCAAGGGACCGAAGCTCTAGGTTATATGACTTATAAGCACATACTCATCCATACTAGACTGATTCCACTGGCTTGCCTCACACAAGTCTCTCCGTGGAATTCAAAAGAAAAACAGGACCTTGGATTCAAAATATAAAATGTGACTTTTCAAAAAAAGGGATTGCATATTTTTTCTAGTTACATAAATCTTTTCTGGAAGCTGTCCAGGAAAATGCTACAGATATAATAATCAGAAGTATATGTTGGCCTAAATATGACTCCAGTGATCCCAGATTCGTTTTACCTTTGATTTCCCTAGGAGAATTAAATCAGTAGTAAACAGCTTTGAAAGTCAGACTGTCACAAGGTATTTTACATCAAGGTTTGACTAAATATAGGCTGCTTATATTTCAATTTTTAAAAAGGGATCCCAAGTATTTAGCTTATTCAGAGTCTTCTTGACTTTTTTTAGGTATTAGTTCTTGAAAGAAAGCTTAGGGTCCTGGTTAGTAATCAGTTATGGTATTTATAACAGCTTCCAAGCTCAAGCAGAACCTAGGAAGCCAATCCATTAGCTAATTTGGCCTCGTTAGCAGCAAACACTCCAAGTGTAATTTTAGTGATCAGAATTTATAAGAGTCAAGGTATAGCTTCAAGTGCCACCTCACTTTCTTCATTCAGTATTTGTGTAGCCTTCCTTTAGAAAGCATCAGCATTAGGAACCATAAGGGATGAGACTTTATCTTCTGAATGTTTGATTTAAAATGCAAGCTGTTAGTATTGTGGGTTTTTTTTACAATTTCTTTCTTTCTGTGTTTTACAAAAGAAAGTACTACTAGCATCCACTCGTGAAATATCTATGTGATCTCAATGATAAATCTGAACCTGAACTGGGGACTTATTAAAACTATTTAAACAAGTTTCTGCTAGTGTTAATTAAGGTTCAAACAATGCCAAATATCCCAGTCCTCCTTCAGAAGAAACTCTTAGGCAAGTTCCACTGAGTTACATGCATCATCTTGTCTTTGGAACTGGGGTTCTCAGGCTCTCTTAAGATCACATGTAGCCCACCAATGACTCCATCACAGAGAATTTATTTTTCATGTGTTGACTCTGCCTTCTATTTATATGCCTTAGCAGGACAATCTTCCGGGGGCTTTTTGGACTACCTAAATTAATTTTTTTCTGTTCTCCAGCAAACAGCTTCATTTCCTTCTTCATGATATGATTCTTTTAAATAATTTAATCTGAGGTAAAGCTTGCAGATGATGCCAGTACAGGATGAAAAGTTTGAAAAGGTTGTAAAGGGACCCAACTACAAAGTGATATGGGAATAAATAGCTACACCTAATAGATTTAAGTGTTGTTTTCCTTTTGTGCCTCAAGTTAGCTCAGGTATTGCCAGTGTAATATGTGTTTGGGAGTGAGAGATGTTCCTATGCTACAGCATGACTCACAAGAGAAAAGCATAAAATCTAGTGCTGAAAATTTAACATATTACGCAGTCAGAGGACAATCTCTTTTCTTGGGGAAAGGCTTCATACATCCAAGCACAGGGGTTTTTAAAATACGTGAACATGGCTTATTTTTTAGATACAACGATACACTAGTGGTTCCTATTATTGAGAATACACCAGAAGAGAAGGATCTCAAGGAGAGAATGGCACGTGCAATGGAAAAATACCCAGACTCTTGTGCTGTCTTGGTCAGACGTCACGGTGTTTATGTATGGGGAGAGACATGGGAAAAAGCCAAAACTATGTGAGTACAATTCAGGAATATGCTATCCCTTGCCTCAAGATCTTAATGAACTTCATGCTATGTATATTTCCGGCCCATAGGTAATGATTCAGAGCACTACGGCCTCACTGCGTGTATAGGGAGCTTTTGGGAATGGATTAATCCATTATTCCATTGCTTGGCTTTCCTTTCATATCACTGCTGGCCATCGTTTTCCTTTCAGACAAGTCAACAAGTCCCTCCTCATATGAAACATGCAGGCAATCTCTGCTTTTATATGATACCTGCCAATATTGTTTGTGTAGCCCTCCCTCATCCCATTTTTGGAATTTACCTCATGCAGCTGGAAATGCTGCAATTCAGTATTATGTAGCAAAATTACACTTTCCATTCCACAGCATTGGGAATAAGCAACAACAGAGCTGTCCATTCAGACTATCACATTGGTGATAAGATCTTAAGGAAGGAAAACACTAGTTTTCATGAAACATGGTAAGACTTGAGCTTCACTTACATTGCATTTTTTCCCCTATTTATTTTAGGTGTGAATGTTATGACTACTTGTTTGATATCGCAGTGCAGATGAAGCAGCACGGGCTAGATCCTTCAAAACATCCAGCGGGAGAAAATGGGATCTTGTAAATGTCAACAACATTTATACTCAGGTGTGAACTTATCTGTGAGGATGATCTCTTTTTGAGGGAGAGACTGCAGATGACACCATCACTTCAGTCTGCTCCACTCAGGAAACTTCAGTATTGCTCATCTTCCCCCAGTCTGCTCCTTTACTTCTGCAGTTATTTCTATGCCTGAAATAGTGCTCTTTTTCCACACAATGCATCAAAAGAATCTATGTAATAATAGCTGGATATGTCTGTTGCATATTTAGTACCAATGTACAGCATGGAGCATGATTTCTTTTTAAAACAAAATAATATCAAGCATTTCCAGAAAAGCCAATGGACTGAAAAGGCCAGAGCTAGTGAGCTGACCTGTACAGAGATGTCTGAACACCCAGATTTGTTTTGCTTGCAGGATCAGGTTTGATTTCAGACCATCTCAGTGATATTACTTCTATGGTGCGTTGATTGGGCATTTAGGAGGGTTTGGTTTTCTCCTTCAGCAGATTTCGCTGGTTTGAGTTTCACTGATTGGTGTCACCTGTTTACCTCATGCAAGAAATCACACTGACTCTCTGGTTTCTGCTGTAGCAATGATCAGTTTTGAAAGCTGTCTTAAGAAGTTTTTTGAAGTTAAAGCCAGTAGATAACATGATCAGAGTGTACTTTACATGAGGGACACCTAAAAAAATTCTCACATAAGTAATGTACAGCTTGGTCTGGCAAAACGCAGCAGTGGCATAACATTTCAGAGTTGGAAAATAAAGTGTAAAGGTACCAGTCTGAGGTTATAAAGGAATTTCTTGACCAAAGCAGCAGTGTAATTAAACAGGATAGGCTAATGACAAATGCTTGCTCAGGCAGTGTGAGCCCAGAACAGACAGGGACTTGGCTCCTCAGTCTTTGTGCCCACCCTGGAGGAGGAAGCAGAGGGACAGGAGGTTTGCTGTCAATGAGCCTGTGCCTCAGCAGGTGTTTAGGGTGCTGCCTCATGGCCCATGAGAGCCATTCTAAAATTGCTTCTCAACCCCTGCAATTGGATAAGTTGGGCTACTATAGTGGTATTAATATTCCTTTGCCATTTTATTATGACAAATTTTAGAATATTTTTGTTTTTACTTTGTTTCTTCTGTACAGGTTTCTTACATGATGATGGGAGTTCCAGCTTTCACCCCACACTATTAAAGCCAGAAGGGGGTGCTGATCCTCAGCTGATTGACAAATGTCAGCAGGAACCTTTAACTGCTAAACACACCTAAGAAGAAAAGGAGAGTTAAAAAAAATACAAAAAACAACTACTGAACAGTCATTGCAATTTACAAGTCCTGTTGAATGCCACAGTAGAAAGAATGAAAATTCAAATGCAAAAATACTCGGAGAACTGATGTCACATTTTGGTTTTGTGCCTTAAAAATTTGTATTTCAGCAACCTGCATTTGTTGATCCTGCTCTAGTGCTACATCATTTAACTTGAAATAAGTCTTCATTCCTGAAAGTTATTGTAGCTTTTATTCTCAGGGGGAAAAAGGTGAGGACAACTCCTTAATTAGAAGATAATAAAGTTGAAAGCATTGTTTGAATTGTTGATTCCTTCATACCATGTTTATGTTTTTGGGGTTTTTATTCTTTTTTTAAATTAAGACTGTAGCATATGTATTTTTAAATTCTAATTGTCATTATAATGAGAATTAAATTTTATAGCATGTATTCTGTAGTTGTTATTGAGGGACTGCTCTGGGTCTTACCTCTTTAAATTCTTTCACTTTGAATAACAACTTTTTATGACCTCTGCTTAGCCCCCCCCAAGGTAGATTTAATCAAACTGCTCATTAAAATACAGTCTCATATAATTATGACATTTACTGTCTTCTTTCAAAATCTTCTGGAATGGCCCCCGGTGGCATCAGTGTAAGCCTCAATTGACCAACTTTCCAACTGAGTACGAGGACCTCAGTCCTGAGGGCGAACTGAGACAGGCTAAGTGCCAGCTGACCCTGTTTTCTGCTGGGGGCTATGCATTCCCACCCCTTCTTCCATCATCTCTGGCACTTTTTTTGAGTTTCCTAGAGGTGAATTAACTCTTCAACCTAAAATACAGCTATTGTGGGGGAAAAATTTGTTGCAATTATTTCCTACTAAGCCTCTGGTAAAAACACTAAGTCAAGTCAAAGGTGGGTCCAAAGAGAACCAGAGCCAGGGCAAGAGGAGGTGGCAGATGCCAGACAGAGATGGCAGACACCACTTCCCTCTTGTACATAGCTCTGTACCTGCAGTGTGCAACCTTTAACCCTGGGGGGGACCTTGGTTATTGTGAAATAATGATTATCACTAAGTTAACTGCAGGTTGTTTGCTATATGTTTATTGATAAGTTTTTTCATTATTTGAGACTTGTTTGTCAGTGGCAAATACTTTGCAGTGATTCAAGATCTTCTGAATGGATGTGGATTGCAGTAAGAACTTGTGTGAAAATGTTTTTTTTCAAACCAGAGAGTTACTTTGGACAGGCTGCTTCACTTAAGCATAAAATATCTTCCAAGTGTGTTCAAGACTTGAGAGGTGCAACTGACCTGAAGGGAAAGCAGACTATAATTCTCTTAGCTTTTCTTCCATGTGCACGTACTAATAAAAATACTTCTTCATGTGACAATCCAATTAGTTCTGAAATTTAGTTGCCATCTATTCATTGTGGCCTTTAATTCTTTATTTAAACTGCTTGATGTTTGCAAAACATAACTTTGTGTGGTATTCTGATGATGATCTCAGAATAGGTGGTAATTGTATCATTCCATGATACTAATGTTTTGTGAGGATAAAGAACATTTCACATTTTATGTTTTTTTGTTTTGCATATATAATGACAAACCCTAAAAGAACACTAATAAGGAAACTTATTTTTTGCCAAATATATTCCTCTGGGGTTGTGTTAGTTGCAATATTTGCTTTCTCATGCAGCTACAATTTGCCACGTTAGCCTTTCTAAAATCTGTAAATCATCACATTTCTACAGTAGTAGTTAGGTTCTTTCATACAGGATTCCTAGATGCTCAGAGTCTCATTCAGTGATTTGGAAATGAGTTAAATGCACCCTTGTCATATCTTCTCATCATAGAAATCAATGCCTTCACGACTCTGGTGGCTTCATAACCCTGTGAAATGATTACTGTTTCCTGAAGTGCTCAGAAAGCTCTTGCAGTTCAGCTCTGATTATGCAGAAGGAAAATAGGAAAATCTCATACGATTCAAAGCTTCTTAACTCACATAATTTTTCTGTCTCTTTTCCTGATGTGAATAGTAGGTTTATAAGCCAGCTAGGTATTTTTCCATGTTTGCAGCAAAGACTTGATCTCCATCGAAGCTGATTATCTAGGTTTAGTATCACCAGATAGGCTTATGGCAAAATGACATAATTCACATGTAAATGGCTCATCCAAAAAGCTAAGTAAGTTCCAAAGTTTCTCAATAAAAGTAACTTCCTAGCAAACATCCTGCCTGCTTTCCAAGAAGGAAATAAAACTGCAGAATACAGGATCTTGAAATGTTAAAGAGATAGAACTCTTAACTTACCATAAGCAGTTACGATGCCAATATATGTTCTGTCGTGAATGCTGTAATGCTTGAACAATTGGCATCCTCTTCAATTCTGAAATTATAATTTAAAAATTAACATTTAAAAAACCCACTGTCTAGGGGAACTTTATAAATAAATCAGTAGCCTTCCTCTAAATTGTTTTT
This sequence comes from Regulus satrapa, assembly GCA_013396955.1. Taxonomy (NCBI): domain Eukaryota; kingdom Metazoa; phylum Chordata; class Aves; order Passeriformes; family Regulidae; genus Regulus; species Regulus satrapa. The sequence continues at coordinate 560,080 of VWZN01018084.1, read as the reverse complement.
TGACACGCATTTTGGCAAACAGGGTTGTAACAATTTTTTGCTATTTTACAGAAGATGGCAAGTTGGAAAAAAGATCCCTGGAACACTCTAGATGGATTGTTCTCATGCTGAGGAGCAAAAGAAAGAATATAGTTTGATATTAATCCTTCCTGATTTCAAAATAGTTAAAAGACCTCTGAAAAGTCTTCATTTTTCAAGCCACTTTGTGTTTGTATTTAAGTTCCATTCTAAGGGGAGGCAAACCCTTGCAGGCTTTGATTTTGTTTTATTTCCTACCTGCTAGGTGAAATAGAAGTGGTGCCTTCCAGAGCCCGGTTGTGCCCAAGGACAGCCCTCTGAGCTGAGACAGACTTTTGTAACAGCTTGTAGGGGAGCCTGTGATTGCACTTTGCTACCAACTAATCTAAGCCTTCATGGATCTGGACATTTGCTTAAATTTCAAGTCAGCTTAATGTTAAAGGCTTAGTGTTACTCCAGAAGAATGCTACCTGACCTGATTGTTAAAATAGCAAGTTTCTAAGTCCCTGAGTCTGAAAAAGAGCTCTCAGGCATTTATCCTGGTAGTGCTCAAGGTTTTGCTGCATATAACGGATAGTAAATAAAATCTGGCTTTTGTTTGACTTGATTAGCACAGGGTTGTATTTCTGCTAATTATGAGCACAAGGGTTTCAGCATACACTGAGTGGACCATTGTAAAATTATTTGGGAGGTAAAACCTCTAGTGGAACCACAGCCATTGCCTATTTCTTAGGGTTTTAATCTATTGAAATCAAAAGAAATTCCAAATATTAATTTTTTAAATTTTGCTGTAGTCTTCAAACTTAATCTAGCATCTGCTAGTTTTTGCTAGAGCAGCCAAAGAAAATCAGTGACTGCCTAATCCTCAATACAAAAAGTGGATTGAGCATGTTTGGATGGGCAATCATGGAATTTCATATACTCTGAGTAACATTGACAAACACTCACTCTGTACTTACATATGTGTGTTGGGTTTTTTAACTCTAAGAGACTGTGCTGTTGGACTAGCAAATTTCTCCAATCTATGAGAGATAAAATTACAGGTTAATCTCCAGAAACCAGATCAACAAGAATTTATTTAAGTAGTTAAGCATAAATTCTTGCTCGTTAATGAGCCTCAGATTAGCTTCAATTTCTCTAATGGTAATTTCTGGTTATTACAAACAGAATACACTGGATATAGAAGAAAGAACGAGTCTTATATTTAAAACAAAGAGCTGGAAGTCTAGATTTTGTGGCTGATTGAGCTGTTACCTTAAGGTCATGCCTTGAACAGTTCACTTTGATGGGAATTTCAAAAGACCTTGAATAAATCAGATACTACCCAAAATCCCATTGGAAAGTTAGGGGAATAATTTTGTTAGGCTCCCCTCTTAACTCCAAGGATGTAACTGTCTTTATTTCAATCAGGAGTATAAAAAAAACCCAAAAAAACCCAAAAACAAACAACAACAAAAAACAAACCAAAACAGAGTGGGTCACCTTGAGTACAAGCTGCCAACTTAGCACTGCAGTATCTGAGTTTGATATCAAATATCTAACTGGTTTTTTTGTTTTGTTGGGGGTTTTTTTCTGTACTAGAAACTTGTAGTTAAGAAAAAGGTTACATAACTTGATTTCCCCTAGAAGGAATTTACAAACCCAAGAAATCAGGAACTGAGCTGTCCCTTCTTCCTGGAACATGCCTTAAGACTACCAAACGTAACACAGCACAATTTTTGTGACTCCAATTTCTCCCTTCCCACAGGATAGCAGCTTTCTGCCTTTCCAGATGAAACCTCTGTTTTATAATGTCATTTTTTTAGTCCCTGTTCTCCAGACAAAGCAGGTTACCCTGACAGTCCCCATCTGAGGGCAGTTCTGAGAACACTGCAGTAAGGAATACGTGTGAGTGATGACTGTGCATTACCTGGGCTCAGTAGGTTGCTGGGCACTTAACACAAATTATTCTATTTCTTTTGTCTTTATGCTCTGTCTCGTTTCTGTGGTTTATTCAGTTTTAACTCTGCTTTTCTGTAAGATTTTCTTCCTTCTGGTGTTGTCCTTACAATCACTTAAACCAAATGTAAACTTTGTACCATTTGCATTCTGGTTGAACTTTCAAACCCAGGAATATTTTTGTGTGAGCAAACATCTCTTTCCTGATTCATCTGCTACATCCCTGACATATCTGGGCATGTCCTGTTATTGTCTGTTTGCAAAATTTTGGTACTTAAAACAGTTAATGTGCCTTTTGTATCTCAAACACACTAGGATTTTGCAAGCAAGTGTCTGTTGATTGCAAGAGCCTATGAGTAAGTATGAGACCAATTTCCTGTTAAGGAGTCGCTACATTAAAAGGATATTTGCATAATCATAGACCAAGATAATGTAGGGAAAACCCCTGAGATCATTCTGCTGCCAGGATTAAGCCAAGCCCAGCATGTAATTTATTTGAATTCATGAAAGCTGCTTCTTATCGTTCACTTCTATCTCAAGACTCCAAGCAGTTTAGTTGGCAGCAGCAGGCTCTAACTCCTCCTGGGTAATTCATTATCCTCAACAACTTTTAAAAGGGTTATTTTAAGTTTAACTTAACAGTCCCTGCAACTTAATTAATACAATAAAAAAAATTATTCCTTTTATGACTTCTGTCACGTGTTCAAAATCAAGCTGCAGCATCTTCTTGGGTCATCATTTTATTTGATGCCCTCACCTGCAGGTTATGATAACTTCAGAAATGCTGCATGCACCACATAAACAGAGGCTCAGGACTACACCTTTAAAAAGCATAGGCAAAAACAATGAGATTTCTTAATACAGATACTTTTTTCAACTTGCATATAAATAAAGAAGTGTCTGCATAGGAGCTTAGCGGAAGGGGCTTTTTTTCTTCAGAAGAAAGTACATTAGCAATGACAAATCAAGACATCTACCATTGCTGTTTCTGAACAGATTAATACTTAGGGCTGTAGGCTCCTGATTTCCATTTTAAATTCAGGTGCATGCTTGAAGTTTTATTTGGCAAATCTCATTGTCAAAGTAAAGAATTTGTCACACTTGCCACCTGGTACCTCCTCCAGGTAAACATGCTTAGAGGCTTATGGCTAGAGTGCTGTAATGGTACTTGAAAGGGGGCTTTTAATTTATTATTTTTTTAATTTTTGTTTTAACTCTGCTTGGATAAATAAGTTATTTGGACCCAGAAGTCAAGTTGCCAGGGGAAAAAAAAATAAATTAAAAAAAAAGAAAAAAAAGTAATAAAAATCCCAAGACTGCTATCATGCTGGCTTTCCATGGTTAAAACAAATGGGGATACAAAGGGATGTGTAGGTGTAGCAAAAGGGCAGCTACTGTTTCTGAAAAGCAGCTAAGGGAGGAGAACCCTCAGCAGCATTTCAGGGACAGCTCAGGCTATCAAGCCTCCAGCCCTAACACGAGAGGGGAGTAATGTTTCAAGTGAGGAAAGAGCAAACATTATGATAACAAATTATTTAATTGTAGGAAAGGCAAGAAGAGAGAATATAATTAAGGTCTCAGACACCTAAATAAAAAAGCATCTAGTAGCAGTGGTAGCAACATTAGCAGATAAGCACAGTTAAACAAATAGCATGATAATCACTGTCCATTTCAGTTTAAACACTAATAAAACACTTCCACTCTACTAGAAAATTGTACCATGACTTGCTATAACTGAAACAGCACAGCTCTAGTAGCCTGTGTATTTCAATATTATTAGTAAAAGAGTTGTATGCTAACCTACATTAAGATGTATTGTCCTTTTGAAACTTCTAGTCCTCAGTAAGGAAGACTGCTATATATTAAAAAGAAGGTCTAGACATTTTTAGTTCATATAGCACAGATTCCTACTAAATTTTTGAAAAGGTAAAAGCAAAACAATCCAATACTGAAAATTAGGGACTAATTCCTTTCAAACCAGAAGAGAACAAAGGCTGATCGAGTGTACAATAAGTGTAACCTGAGTGTAGCCCTCATTCAGTGTAACCCAAAACTCACATTGCACAAAATGAATTACCAAAGAAAATGAAATGACAATACATTGCAATCCGTTCCCATAGCAAGACAACAGACTGAAGACAGTCATCCCAGCTATATTTAAAGTCTCTCAAAAAATATAGCCTATGTTTAACTCTAACTTGGTAAAAGCTCCCAAGCTGAAAACACTGAGACCAAAATTGTGGCATTATGCCATATAGCAGCATTATGCAAGACATAAGCTTTCCCTTATCATCTTTCTGTGCATTTGGAAATCTATGCAGAAATCAATATGAAGAAATTTATCAGAAAGCTTAATCTCTGAGGAGGGAAAAAAAAAATCCGAAACTACTTTGCTTACTTCCTTTATTATTAATGGTAGGCCATTCACAGCTTCACTTCCAGAAATCCTCCAAAGCTCTGCAGCGTTCCAATGTGCTTTACCCATCTTTACTGGTCCCTGATTTTTTAAAATTTTTTTTTAAACCTTGTTCCATATCCTGGATTGAGGCTAACAACATGGGACAGTTTTACAGACTTTTTCATAGAAGAAGTGCCCACTCATGAGAAGTGCTTCAGGATGAAAGAAGGAATACAGAATGTTCATACATGGTAAAAAAAACTTCCTGAACAGAGGATTAGGGTGCAGATGAGCACAAAGGGGCATGTTAAAAGCCATAAGTAATTAGTGTGAAAACCCCAGAAAATAAAAGCAATACAGCAGAGATCACTAATATGCTGTTATCCAGGAGAGATTAAAGTCAGAATAGTTTCATAAATTGTATTTTTATACCTTGCCACCTCTGCACTGAGAATGTACTTGTGGATATAACTAATTAATTAGATGTACTAATTCCATCTATAGAGAAACTTATCACCATTTTCTATGACTTTTAAATTGAAAAGAAAGACTAAAACATTAAAAAGGCCAGAGATAATTTCACCAGGATAAAAAATAATGTGAGAAACTGAAGACTTCCTTGCAGAACTCTTGCACACCCTCCTTGAGGGGCTGAGCACAGACAGTGATTTCAGGAGCAGGGGATGCAACACTTCCTCAGGATTTGCGGATGTCCTTGGGAATTAGTTTCTATAACCCAAACAGGCTCTTGGGATTACCTAAAATATTTGGTCAATTCCACTTCAAGAGCACAAGAGCAGCAAAAAGTCACAACGTCCTTCTCCGAACTATAACTTCAATGCTTGACTTCTTAAAGGAACACGAAATTCCTGCTGTCAAGTCAGAAATCAATTCCTGTTCAGAGAAGTCATGTCAGATGTTTGACTCTTCTGTGATTTACCTAAGATCTGTAAATGTTTTGCTCTTCCTTACACATCTTTCAAGCATTTATAGCTTGAAAGTACTATCCCAAAAAAGGAGATAGCTTTATGATACTTGTAATGAACTGCCTTTTAAAAATTTTGTATTCAAAGGTAGAAGAAAATTTACATTTTTAAAATGTGAGCTGTATGTGAAGTAAAATAAGGAACCGGTAGCACACAACACAAGCAACAGTAGGTCTTTAATCTTGAGCCATATCTGGGTGTTAGACTGAACAGAGCAGAATAGCAGCCTCCTCCTATTTGAGAAATCTCAACCTAGAATTCATTCCTAAAGGTGGATGACTAAGCACTGTCTTTGAATAAAATGTAACCAGGGATTTTTTTTTCTCCTGAGGAGAAGGAAGTACCAGTTCCATCAAGTTGTATCCAAGGCAGTTATTCAGAATTATGAAAACCTGGTACCCTTTTGTAATGAGGAGATACAACCAAGTTTCTCCCATCTCAAGATGAGAGCTAAAACTTTAGTTATTCTAAATTTTGTGGGAGTATTCTCATTCCTTTTGGCTGAAAATGCTGTGAAATTATTCACTGTGCTCAGAAAGAGATAGCAGTGGGTAACTATGAAACCTCAAGCAACCAAGAGGTCATTTATATGGGACAGGGAGTCTTGAATTCTGTTCTCTGTTTAGTTTATGGATAGAAGCCTGAATCTCTGTCCTACTTGTTTTGTTTTGGGGTTTTTTTTAGCTGAGCTAGAGGAAGATAGGTAAGCAGAAGGAAGCTAAAGTAGTCGCTCAGCAAAGCTTTTGTCACAGGAGATGCAGATACGAAGACTCTCCAACAGCAAAAGGATTCCCAGTGTACTCTGTACTGGAGATTTTTGAATGAGTGCCTTTATGTAAAATAGAATTGTAAAAGCTTCTTTTCCATATTAGTTATGAGAAACATTTCATTCAGAGCCTAACCCAGATGTGCTCACACCCTCCAAAGACATATCAAGATTTTGGTTCCTGAAAGGGTTTAGATTTGATGCATGTGCTTGCTAATTCAAGGCTTTTGATTATTAAATACAATTTCTGAAGAAATCTAGATGACAAGGAAAAGAACCTATGGATTAGATATCTCTAATACAAATACTTAAGAAACTTGAGAAAAGTCCTTGACCATGAAATGGAGGTTTGAATAAGCACTTTAGAACAAATCTAAAGAAATGAGCAATTACAGATTCCAGGCCACCCTTTTAACGAAAACCTCCTTTGCTTTCCATGTTTCTTATAATCTTCCTTTGGTCCAATCATTCATCTCAGCAAATTTTTCATTTTTCAAATTAGTAACCTTTAATAAACACACCCCTGTAATTTGCATTGATAATCCTTTTCCCTAGAAGAGTGGGTGTTGCTGCAGGAACATGTCCAGAAGTTGCTCTCCAACCAGTTACTACCCAAAAAAAACACCATGCCAGTAGCTATTATGACTCAATAATAGATTGAAATCTCTTGTTATGTGTTAATATGGGATAACAACTCCTTTAGAATTTCCATTAATAATGGAGCATCTTAACAAAATACAGACAGAAAAACAGCTGCTGTGAACTTCTAGTAGATACTATTCCTGAAAGATTTCTGTATTACATTATCGCTCAAGAAACTGGATCCAAATTTTCTAGACACCCAGGAAAAATGTATCAGGCCCAATTCAACTGCTGACATGTGTAAAAATGAGTAAATGCACTTACAAGATAATGCAGTAACACAAAAATATGGTGCCTCTGTGGATGTAGACATGTTACAGTGTTAAATGCTGCATTGTTGTAACTAGAAAGGGGTTAAATTCACCTGAAATAAAAGCAGAAAAAGCCCCTTTGTGTGATGTGAAGGGAAGGGAGTTTGTCATAACTGTGTAACAGCACCGTTGTAACTGGTGGGGTCTTCTATTCTAAAGGAAGCAGTTTAATACAGGTAAGTTTCTTTTTTTTTCTTGGAATACAACCATGCATTTAGGATTTGAATAAATAACTTCTTATTCATACCCTACACTTTATTTTGATGGCGATGCTTATGTAGACTGAACATTGTTCTTCCTGTGTAACATGCAACGTGTAAATGCTAAATGAGAAAACCTATTAATTCAAAACTTCTTTTGAGAGAATTGACAAAAAATGGTCCTTCCTTTCATTTTCACAAAGCCTAAAGATCAAATTTTCTCTCTTATCAGCCAAATATTCATTTCCATGTTAGAAATTGAAATCTAATTATTAGATCTGTTGGATATTTCATTTCCACTCCCATTGAAGAAGCTGATTATATCTTGCTTTCAGAACTAGAAGTTGAGGTTTGGAGAGTTAATGTCACCCAGAGTAAAAGGACGACAGTCCTTTTGTTTGTAAATGAGATAGAGCATAAATTTCATCATGTAACTGAAAAAACCTGTCCTCAACCAAATCATTTGCCACACAAGAGGACAACAAACCCAAAAAGACTGTTTGATCTTCATTTATACATGTCAATCAAGTACCTCTTCTCTTCCTCCTTTTCCCCCAGTTGTGCACCTTTCCCCATTGCCCTACAGCAGTACATGAATAAAATTAAACAAGGGTACTCATTCTATTTTTTTCCATTTATTTTTAAGAAGTTATGATAAGAGTTGTCGGTAATGTTTAGAGAGGTAGCAGTAGTAACATTTTCTTGCTGCGTTAGCTTGGAATTTTTGTGCAAGCTTTCTTCCATAATGCCATTAAAAAATGTTTAAATACCAGTCAGTTATATGATAACTGGAAAACAGCAAGCACTGAACATGTTATCTTAGGTTAAACATACAAGTTACTGCCATTGCTGATAGAGTCACAGAATAGTTACCACGAAATAATTAATTTTAGCGGAGTTTTTTTCCCACAGCAACTATGCAATTAACTTGTGTGTCTAGTGTTATTTCAAGATGGGTGTACTGTTCAGCTTGCTTGAGTTATGCAATACAGGTGTTCTGTATTTGATGAAACATCCTGTAACCTGAGATCATTGCTACTGAATGGGTGGAAAGGTGTCCACTCAGCAAAGTGGCCAGAAGTTAGTGCTGCTCGCTCTGGAAAAGTACAAAAAGAAAAGCAAGTACCAAGGAGAAAAAAAAAAAAAAAGCCTGCAAAGAGGGTGTGATTTAAAAAAACAAAACAAAAAAACAAAAAAAAACCACTGATAGCCTTATATCAGTGGGACTCATGAACAACCTGGATTATCTGGATTTTCCAGATTTTCCTAAGGATTTTGATACTGTCCCTCGCAGTATCCTTCTGGACAAGTTGTCCAGCTGTGGTTTGAGTAGGTACACAGTGTGCTGGGACAAGATCTGACTGAAGGGCAGAGCCCACAGGGTTGTAGTGAATGGGGCTTCCTCTGCCTGGCAACAATTCACCAGCATTGTTCCTCAGGGTTCAGCTCCAGGATCAGTCTTGCTCCATATTTGTATCAATGGCCTGGATGCAGGAGTTGAATGCATCACTAGCAGGTTTGACCACCAAACTGGGAGATGCTGTTGGGTGGTTTGAAGGACAAGAGGGCTTGCAGAGGGATCTGGATAGGTTGGAGCATTAGACTACTATTAGTGGGATGAGATTTATCAAGTACAAATGCTGGATTCTGCACCAGGGATGGAGGAACGCTGAGCCCAAGTATCAGCTGGGAGAGGAGTGGCTGAAGAGCAGCAGGGATCTGGGGCTGCTGATTGGCGGCAGCTCAGCAGAAGTCAGCAGTGTGCCCTGACAGCCCAGAGGTCAAAATCCATCCTGGGATGCATCAAAAGGATCCCCAGATGGTCAAAAGAGGTGATCAACACACTCTATTCAGCTTTGGTGCGGTCTCACTTTGCTCACTGTGGGCCCCCACAACTTAAGAAAGCTGTGAAAGTAACCTGAATGTATCCAGAGATAGGAGCAAGGAGGCTAAGCTTTTGGCTTTGCCTAGTGGGGAGGAAAGGAAGCTGAGCTGTGGCCACTTTGGTCTTTACAGCTTCTTAAGAAGGGGAAGTGAGGGGCAGGTGCTGATCTGTTCTCTTTGCTGTTGAGTGGTAGGACAGGTGGGACAGGTTCAAAGCTGTGTCAGGGGAGATAAACCCTTACTTGACACTGCAAAGCATTTCTTTACTGAGAGGGGGGTCCAATACTGCAGTGAGCTTTCTGAAGAACTGGTCAGCACTCCAAACCCGGTGTTTGGGACTTCCCCATATCATGTAGACACTTTCCCTAATAACAGGTTTTAACTTCTGGTCAGCCCTGAAGGTGGTTAGGCAGTTAGACTAGATGATCATTGTAGGTCCCTTCCAACTGAAATATTCTCTTCTATCCTAGTCTAGCCTAGTCTATTGTATCCTATCCTATAGATCTCAACCCCAAAAACATCTGATTTCTTTTTATGGGTTAGGTCAAGACACTGACTGGCCAGAGCCACATTTTCCTTATCTGCAAAAAGAGGATAAAATTCCTTTCTGCTATGCTTTGTAGATTGTAACCAGTATAATATGCCCTCATGGTAGAAGGTCAGTTGTGGTCAACTGAGGCTGCTTAAGCACAGTTAATAAATAAATACAATACCTGGGGAAAGTGAGAGGAATATGGAAGACAGAACAAAGGGGGGGGAAAAAAGAAAGAAATAAAAAGAAAACATATTGATAAAGTAAGATAGGACAAAGATTTTTGATGCCACAGGGACATTAAGAGACACCCACATGAAAAACACACTAGGAAAAATATAGGGTGAAGAATTTTGAACAGGAGTATCTAAAGGGCAGAAAAATAGTAGAGCTTAGAAAAACATTTACTTTATAAAGGTATTTGATAACAGAAAAAAACAGTGGCTCTGTGAGGAAACAATGAGCACTCTGTGGCACACCATCCATTTTCCCCATGCTGGAAAAACTACTTTCCTTCCCCTGTAATTGGTTGCATTCCCCTGAGAGATAGCCACGCATCTTGGACCCTTCGGAGATGAGAGCTCCACAGCACAGATTCTCCCAGAGAGCTGAGTAGGTGAACCCAAAGTACTTGCAGAGATGGGCTACTAAAGGAAGTTGCCCTGAGGGCTAGTAACTTTAGCACTAATTAAAGTGTCTGTTAGCAGCTCTGTGGTTGCACTCTCCCACAGCATGTCCAGAGATGACTTTCACGGCTTATTTCTGTGTATGTAGTGCAGCTAACACATCACTCCTGATCCCCTGGAGCACAGGCAATTACTTTTCTTCCTTTTCCCTCTCTATGGAAACTTCTAAAGTTGAATGGAGTTTAGGCTTTTGTTGGAGCTCTCTAGTTCACCTGTACTGGGCCAGATGCTACTAACAAACATCAGCCAGCCATGACTGAAATGATTGGGTTTGACTTTCATTCTTGACCTTTATGTGGATGTTGACTCAGCTCGTTCACCCTTCCCCACACATCGTAAGCTTCATGCTGTGCTAAAAGCAAGCACAGGGAGATGCTACCAGCTTGCTACCAGTTCCCAAGGCAGGGAATGGCAAAGGGCTTTGAGCTCAAAACATGGCTGTGAGCTCAAAATGTGGCTGTGTAGGAAAAACTCCAAGATGGGAGAAAAAGCAGGAGGTTTGAGGAGCAATGTGCTGGAAGAAGTCTTCCGTGCCTGGCTGAGTCTTCCACGCCTGATTTACAATTTTGGCATTGAACTATCTCAATCTCAACAGGATGCTATTGATTTTGATAGAAACCTGATGGTTATCCAGGGAAGTCAGGTTCAGGAGTTTTTAGAGGATTTTCTTTTGGTTTTTATTTTTGAGGGGGTGAGGAAGGGAGGAAGGGAGATGAAGCTTGTTATTTGGAGGATGGGAGAGCTGAGGAAAGGGCAAGAAGATTTTAAATAAAAAGAAGAATTCTGCTTTGCAGAAGAAAACCCGAGTATTTGCTAGTATTCCCCCTTTCTCATGATGCTGCTTTTTTTTCAGAAAATTACATTAATGTTTTCCAACATGACTTCTGCTTTTATTTGCTTACATCTCATTCCACATATCCCATGCCTCTGTAAATTCACAAAAATTTCTTGGTGCAACAACTACACATGTGGGACACATACAAAAGCTACACATGTGTTTTGGGTCAGAAAAGTGATCCAGTGAGATAGTGTCTGTAATGGGTTTCTTAAGGCAGAAGGCCAGCTCCAGTCCACTGAGTATAAAGGTTCAGCAAAAACTACTTTGTTTTATCCCAGGGGATGGCTGATGGATGGCCTGGGAGCAAAGTTTGGGCCCTGACTTTTTACCAGGTCCTATAAGGCAGTGAGATGGAGTGATCAGGCCAGCTAATTTACAAATACTGATATGTGGAGTGGAGAAGGAGGAAGACTGAGTGTTGGAGGGTTTACCTAGTTTCTGCTGCACTGTGCAAACACATCCTTGCTCCCTTCTACCAGTCTAAGAAGGAAAGTGACACCCAAACATTAAGAAAGTGACTCTCCTCAATTTGTGCAAACAATTACTAGAAGCAGTCCCAAAACCTGGGATACTCATGTACAGCATGCATGTATTTTTCATACAGGGCAAATATATAAAGGAATTATTCCTTACTTGACCTAGGGAAACACCACTCCCACTCTGCACACAATTATATCTTTTATGTTCTGCATGAAAGAATATACTGCAAATGAATCTTAGTACAAAGTTTAAATAAAGAATTGCCAAGTAATAATTAACTCAGTCTGTCATTTATTATGATTAGGCACTAAGGTAAGGTCAGTTTCCTTTAATGCTTTTCAAAGAATGTACTCATTTTAGAACAGGTATGACCAGTTACACAGACTTCTCAAAAGACATAGTGTTCTCCTCCTGGCTTAGTGATGCCCTGGGTATTCATTTTCATTGCCAGTTTTGACTTAATTATCAATCTCACGGCCATGTTGACATGCTAAAAGCCCAGTCACACAGAAATGACCCAGCACTTTCACCTGTAACCTCTCCTGTAAGGTTTAACTTCTGTGATGAAACACTTTTCACAGCAGGGCAAGATACGCTGTCATGGTCCCAACGTGAGGAATCTCAGATGACACTTTATTCCTAAGCTCCTTTAATGTGGGAGGCTCTTTGGGCACTGGTGGTCAACCAGAAAACAAACAAAACAGACCTAAGTATGTACAGAATATTTTGCTGTGTACTACAGAATATCTTACAATGGAAATACTTTTTGTTCCAACTTCCTAGTCTGGAAGGTGTTTTGAGAGAGAGCTGTACAGACTTACACAAGCACAGTCCCACAGATCTAGTAACATTCCTCCTTGTTAGTGGGCAGGATTTGTCTGGTGCTGAGATTCTGTTGTGGCACCCCAGCGCACTGCACAACACCTACTAATGAAGACTTATTTTGAGATTTTTGGGTTAGAGATAATGATAATCTCACAAAGTTATTATTTACTGTTTATATTATAGTTTCACCTAGAAACCCCAAATGAAAGGATTCCATTTAATTAGGTATTTTGCAAACAATAATAAGAAAGAGTTCCCGCATCACAGATCTAACAGGGTTCTTATCGGACAGGATAAAAGCAATGGATGAAAGAGATGAACAAGGTGGGAGTGGATTGGAAAGACTGCTTTACAGTTGTAAAGCAAACAGACTTCACTGCAGCTCACTACTTGCCTAACTGATGGGAGTGGTTCATGAGCATCACAGCAGAAAAAGTTTTTGAGGAGGGATTTAGAGGAGGATAAGGCATAAGGCTTTATGGATTTTGGCAAGGACTGGTTTCCGCTGCTAGGCACTGCAGCAGGGAAAAGATTTAATACTTTTGCTTATCACTGAAAGAAGCGCAACTGCTTAAGAAGTTACACTAGGTGACCATCCCTCATTTTAAAATTAATTAACTGCTATAACGTATGGTGAAAGATGATTTTTCTAATTGAGTCAAGCCCATTTGACATCTATAAACTGGAAAACAGTTTTAATTTTCATCTCCTGTGAGTACATATAATTATATCCTCTCTTTGTTGTTTATCCTGAGGTTGATCATGTTCCAGTAGGGCTCAAGTCCAGAGAGCATAACTGTATGTTGAAATGCAAATTGCACAATAACCATTGTCATAGAGACTTAAATGGAATATTATGAGATTTGTTATAATCTCGTATGGCTTTAGAAGATATTTTCAACAAAAAAACCCCAAAATGCTGTTTTGTGAAATGAAAAATATGACCATATTTCACAAAAATCTCAATCCTTTTCCACTGTGGGTTGACAAAGATTGTTTCTTTCTCATTTACTTCTATGCTTTCAATGGAGGCAGCCAGGGTTAAATACAGTTATTTGTAAGTAATAACTTTTTATACCAAATGCTATGTGATTTATAGTGCATTAAAATAAATATCTAAATTTAAGTCAAGTTAAACCCTTAAGAATATAATAATTATGATCTCCTAAAACTGACATGTGTTCTATGGTCAGCTGCAAATCTTTTCTTGCCCTCTGTGCCCCACTCCCACCGGCAGTCCGGGGTCCCTGGATACTGCTGCTCTAGATTTGGCTGTGCACTCATTAGCTCCTCATCCTGGCAGGAGCCTCTCTCTATTGCCAGTCAGGAGCCTTCACTCAGCCCTTAACCAAGTACTTCAATCCAGACCATATTTGTTGCTTTGGTTCCCTGCACTGGTGTAGCTCAATAAAATAATGAAGCATGATGCCGGTCAAGCTTTCAGGCAGATGAATCAAAAAATTTGAGTGCAAATCTCTTCTCCCTTGCTCTTTAATTACATCTAATCTGTTTGGTTTGATTCCCCCCCTGTATTCCCTGCTGCTTAGCTTCTGTCATCAATCTGCAAGGCATTTTTCAATTGATTAATGACTTAGCCATACAATATGTACCCAAGTTAACCCCAGTCATTTTCTGCACCATGGGCTCATGCTCTAAGTTGGGTCACTTCCTAGCTTTCATGGGCTTACTAAGACAAATACAGACCCTTTGATGGACTAAAATAACCTGCCAAATCATCTCTAAATCACCCCTTGCTACCCAGTCAGCCTCTCAAGCTTTTGCTGCACATTTGCTGCACCCCATTACTTTTGCTGCACAGTTCCAATAATTAAGTCTCCTATTTTTTCTAGGCCTCAATGACTTTGTTTCCACTGACATCTCTAAAGTCTTATTTCAGGAAACAGGAAAATTAACCACAATATCTATTTATTTACATCCACATAAAATAAATCCTAGCTAGAATTGTTAAAGCGCCTGGCACAGATTTAGAAACATAATTACAATATCATAGAATCAGTCAAAACACCAGCTGCTCTTTCTCTCCTGTATCTCTTCCATCAGCTACATATCATTCATTATTTAGAGAGAAGATTCAGTACAGATTAATACTCATCCTAAACCATATCTATTATGCAATCATATCTTTACCTTACTGCTATAGTTAAGCATCTCTTGGATAATCTTTGAAAAGGGGCTATGGGGAATAAGCAAACAACTTCTAAAAACAAAGCATTAATGTTGTCTTCTATCATGCAGCTTGGATCACTGCACCAATGGCACAATTCTGCCACTTCTATTGCTCAGAAAGTACTTTAATGTAATTATGAGAAACACATCAAAGAAGTCTACCCTTCTCACCATGTTGAAAAGCAGAGAACTAATGATCCGCATAAGATCTAAAATAATTCCTACTATATACTATTACCTGATAGATAGCAAAAAGTATTTTCAAAGGTCAATAGAGAGGTGGAATGCAGAATTAAATACCGATTAGTCAGGATAGCACTGGTAGTTGAAACAAGAGCAAGTTAACCACCTAGCCCTGTAAATAATTACTACTCTTGTAAATTTATCATCTGCGAGTACAGCGAGAAAAGCATATGTTTAAAAAAAAAGGCTCATTTCAATATACATGGATGAAAAAGAATTCAGCAGCGTTCTTTCAAGCAGTCTGGCAGGAACCAGCCTCTGCTCATGAAACAGGTGGGAGTATAATACAGCAGGTAGCCTTACAGTTTCACCTAGGACACTTCCAGGCTAGCCAAGATAACCCTTCTGATCCAATCTCAATTTGAACCAGATTACATTTCGTCTGACACATATCCAGGAATGCAAGGAAGCCACAAGATTTTGTCAGTGAAATACATAGGAATGTGTATTCTGTACATTCACTTTAGATGCTCTTCAGAGGGTGGGAGGCTGGAAAAGAATGCCCAGGGTGACCTTTGCACTGTCAGGATGGACAACAGGCATGATGTGTTGTGTCAAAATGTACACCTGAAAAACACCAATGTAATCCAGAAACCTTAATAAAAGCCTCTACACTAAATTAGATTAATACAGCCATTGTAGGTGATACTTAAAATCAGATTTTTGTGAAATATTGGATACATCTCACTACATACGCTCTTATTTTTTCTTTTACCAGAAAAAAAAACCCTTATTCTGCCGTGGGATTAGTTATGGTACTTACCTGTAAAATACTTTCCAAACTAACCATTCTCTGCATCAGCACAAAATTTTGCTGTATTTTCTTCCCCTTTGCTGGTGGAAAAGGCTATGCAAACATTTCTCAGTAACATAAGTAAAACCTTGAAACCTCAATGCAACTGAAGACTGGAGTGTGAGAAGGTCTCCCCCGGCCTGCAGTTGGACACTCTTGGTCATCTCAAGAGACTGAGGAATTTCACTGATTCCTTGGCAGGCTGTTTTATTTTCCCTCTATAGTTTGGCCAAGTCTCTACAAAATCCAGGATTCCCCTCCTCCCTTATTTTTAAAAAGTCAGCTAAAAAAACTAATAAATATCTGTCAGCAGGCAGATCATCAAATAGCAATGAGAAGCTTTGGTATATCAAAGGACAAGAGATCATAGAACAGGCATTTGTCTAAAATGTAGCCAGATTTTCCAAAGAGCTCAAGGATAATTTTTTTCAAGTGCTCAGGATCCACCTCCATAGGCAAATTTTCAGAAGTGCTCAAAGCCATGTGTGCCACAAGTCTTTAAGAACTGAGTTGATTTGATTCTTAAGACAAAGCCAAGTTTTTGAAAATCCTGTCCCCTTTGAAATATTTTTGCTAAAGGCTATTCCAGTATCCCTAAGTTATTATTTTGGATTCTATGCGTATCTGCACATCTCCACAAAAGAATCTTATTGTCAACTCGATATTTTGTTAAATGAAAAATAAACACATTTGCTTGAGAACGTAACTCTTTCATTTAGTTATTTTTAAACAGTTTCCTAGGCGGCCTTTGCAGGAAATAAGTCATCCTTAAGTTTTGGAAATTTTTGGTCATAAAAACATATAATCTTTCCCTTGCAATAATTTATAAAGCAGGCATTCTATTTTGTTCCCTTTACAGATATATCTGTTTCTAAGCTTATGCTTGTTTTACTCACTACAAATACTGTGGCTTTTCTATTTTAGTCAAATTATTCTGTTGATGTATTGGGCCCTACAACTATATTTTACAAAACCCTCAGCTCTGAACAAATAAGCCTCCTCAATAAATATGGCATCTGCAAGCGACAGAGGAGAGCAAGAAGAGGCAATAATCTTCAAGAGACTTCAGGAGCTAGAGGTTGTTAGCTTAAAAAAAAAGTTCAAATGAACTTTGCTGTTGCAAAAGGGATAGGTATTATCCGTTTATCAGTGACACATCCGTCTGGGAGAAGCACAATTCCCAGGTGATAATCAAGCCTGCCAGAACTCTGAGATACAGTAATATATTTCAGGGAAGGGAACCAGTAGGCAACTTAATTATCCATTGCCAATGGAAAATAAAAAAGAGGAGGTTTGCACTAGTGTGATGGAGCAGGAAAAGGCTCAGTTCCTGTTCAGCAGTAGGAATGCAGAGAAAACAGAGGTGCACCAAGCAGGAATGGCAGTTTGGTGACAGAGCCTGCTGTACACCAGGCTCTGAAATCACATCCCCTCAGGAGATGTCACCAAGGGTATCTGATGTTGATTCATGACAGGAAAGAAGAGTATTCCCAGTAGAAAATTCCACTCTCTATACAAATAATGCAGAAAGACTGTGTGACAGCCATGGTCATGCAATGAGAAATATTTTATTAGAAACTTATTAGCATTTTATGAAGCTACTCTCATAATTATAGGAATGAATTTGAAGCATTTTAAAACAAGTATTTTAAGTATGCTTTGTTGAGATGTTACTGCAAAGACTTTTTTTCTTTTTTTTTTCCCCAGGTTTAACATTTAAACAAATTGTCAGTGGACAAATTGTCCAGTGGACTGGAAAGAAAGAGGGAAGGTAATTTGACAATGTCTTGCTGACCCAAAACTGGAGAAGTCTGTTCTACCTTTCAAAGAACATGTGACAATTTTTGACTGCTGTTTCTTCTCAAACATAAAATTAAATCCTGGGAAACTACAAAGTACAAGATTATTTTCTGGCTGTGTGCAAAGGAAAAAATATTTCAGTGACAAAATGGAGTGTCCAAACAGGTCACTGAGAAAGGCTGGGGAACGTGTGGTCTTGAGGGCTTTTGAGACCCACCTGAGCAAACCTTCTATAACACAGGAGGTCTGCTTTCATAGTTTGCCATTCCCTGTGATGGAGGTCAGACCAGAGACCTCCTGGGATCCCTTCCACTTTTAGGACTGTGTGCTGATCTTATGGATTCACCTTTCCTTGAGGTTACTGGCCTTAGAGGTGACTTTCCTTCTAACTGGAGGAGAATGCTTGATGGGTCAGTGGGTCCTACAAGGGCTGTGCCTGGGGTAAGCATTTCGGGAATAGCCATCTCTGCACATGAGTATGTCCTGGCACAGACACTCGTGTGGACACAGGGCAGTGACCAAGAGGCTGCCCACAAGCTTGGAGGAGCGTCCATCGTGCAGACAGACTTCAGTGAAAGATTAAAAGAAGAACTTGTGTATTGCTTGGCTCAGAACACCCAGGAAGGAGAGGAGCTATCCTGAATTGCCTGTGGGAATTTATGACTAGGAGCAATGGGGGTAAAGTCAGGTAAAGAAAAACAGTTTGAACATCAGTAAAATTTCCTAACTGTGAGTGTTATTAGACTGGAATAATCTCCCCTAAGGGAAGCAATAAAACCAACATAATTTGCATCTTTGCAAACTAGACCAGACAAAGCACTGGGAAATATACTGTGGGGAATAATCCTGTAAAATGATTGCACTAATTTTTCTCATCTATTCTTTCTTCATAGGATTGCTTCATACATGGAATATGCCATACTCTCTTTCCTGTTACTTTATTCCCTTTCCTGTGGGTTGAGTAAAAAAACCCTGAAGGAAATTATACCATTCTAACCAAAAAGTAACATATTAAGACAATTTGCATTTTTATTAAAAAAAGACATATTTTATCTTTAAAATATAACCAGTGATAGACACAAGAGCATAATCTCTAGGATAATGACACGCTTCAGTACACTAGGCAATTAGGTTTGCCTTTAATTATTTATAGTTTGACATGCTGCTCATACAAATACTACATGTAACAGGAGGAAGTCAGTTTGACCTTAATTATTGCCTGTAAATAATTCCTGAATTGTAACTAAGTAGTGCCTTTTAAAATGTAATTATTATAATACCAGAGTTACAGAGCTCATTGATTTATAATTACTTAATTGTTTCTAGCCATTAAGCCACAGCTGTGATAGGTTCATCTTGCCTACATGCACTAGCCTGGAAATGGAGCAGTTATGGCCAAGAACTTGGACTAACATTATCTCCCACAGTTAAATGGCTGAACAATCTCTGCAGTCTGGTCAAGGTTGGTAAGGGTCATCAGATGGCTGAGAGATCGTGGGCAATGAGCTGGGCATTTCAGTACACATCCTTCAGAATAACAATGAGGGGAGAAGGAAATACAAAATATCCATACCTCCAGGGTCCTGAGCTCTCAATCAGACAAAAAAAAAAAAAAAAAAAAAAAAAAAAAAAAAAAAAAAAAAAAAAAACAAAAAAAAAAAAAAAAAAAAACAAACTATTTTTATACTTCTTGTCATATGAGGCATACTTCTAACTGTGTTACTGCTACACCCAAAACTTCTGTATTTTTTTTTCCTCCACTATCGACACAGTCAACACTATCAATACTATCTAGCTGTTTACACGTTTATATGGAAGAGAGAGACTGCCATTTTGCTTCTCATGACTTGCACTTTAACACTGTAAGAGCATTTCACAGAGTTCAATCCACCGTGTTGTGATCCAACCCCAGCCAACCACTAAACCCCACACAGCTGCTCCAGCACCTGTGTTATCAACAGTGTCTCCAGCACAATTCTGAATATAGCCTCATGCTGGTTACTATGAAGAAAATTAACTCTATCCCAGCCAAACCCAGCACACACAGGATCTTCTTGTCTTTACCAGACAGTGGTACACAAAGAACCAAATGTATTAATCATCATCCAAACCACTCTGTTGTATTACATGTGTTTCTCTGAGAGTAGAAAA
>VWZN01018084.1:513365-540388 GCA_013396955.1 Regulus satrapa | reverse complement strand
GTTTCCCTGAAAGAAAAAAAAAAAAAAAAAAAAAAAAAGAGAGAGATAAATAATGAAGCATTTTGAAGTAGTCAGCATGACACACTTTCACTTAAATTGTAACCCTCATTTGCCAGAGGAGCTGAAATGCCAACATGTTTCTCAGATGTCAATTCTGAGAAAGTAAAGACCAGCATTGTACTGAAAAGGTCTAGGTTCTATCTTTGCTCAAGATTAAGTGGTATTTAATAATAACCTGTGTAGATTTTAGGAGCATTAAAATTTTTATTTAATCAAGCAAGCCTTTTGTTCAAATATTTTGCTGTTTCACAGTGCCAGACAGCAGCTAAAAAGTGTATGAATTCTGTGTGCTGTAGAAATAGACCCTAGAAGGAGTGTTAGAACTGTGATCTGACCACTCAAATAACCATTCACAAAGCAGGTATCTGGAATAGGAGATTATGCATGTTCTCAGTATTAATATATTTTTTAATGCATTTCTTAGAAATGTAATGTATATTGAGAGCCTGAGAAAACCTATTCCGTGTTAAAGAGCACAGAAGTTAAGAACCATTAAAGAAGTTTCTTCTAAGAATTTCTCTGGAGTATGCCCAAGACCCTGAAGCTGAGAATGAAGAATTTTGTGCAAGCTGTAGATATACTTCGGGGGCTAAAGCAATTAACCCTTTAAGGATGTATTCCTATCTCAGGTTTTTCTAGTCTGTACAGTGCAGAGGAAAAAAAAAAATACCAGCACGGTTCATCTCAATTTCTGCATGCCTAAAAAAATGATTATTAATCATGTAGGTTCACCAGTCAGGTTACATCTAAATTCCCCATGGTAAATGAGACTAAAGAAATGCAAACTATTCTAGTGCTGTACAATCCAGATGTAGCGATAATGCCCTGCTTGTTATTACCAGCATTCCACAGCAATTAGGGAATTGTGGAAGAATCCTAAATCTATAGGAAGAAAATCAGATTGCCTCGAAGTGTGGTCCTGTCCCATCATGTGACTGAAAGTGTAGGATTAAAAAGCAATCACTATCTAAGTGTTTCTTGTGCACTTTTTAGTTCATAATTGAACGCGGTCTTTTTTCAACTGTCAGTTATGTAATTACAACACAGGTTCTTGCCCTCCTGTGTACCCTTCCCAGTCATCCAGGCTTTGCAGCCAAGCCCTGCTCTCAGTTCTACCTGCAGAGACCTATTCCTGTCAGTCTGTCTGTGATATACCAACAATAGGCAAAGAGCAACTCGCATAAGTGTAAGAGCCATCCATTTCCAAGTGTTGATTCCCTTGAAAATGTGATAAGTTTCTCTTATCTATTCTGCTTTTTCAGATACAGCATGAAGAAGAAGCATACATTTGGAAGTCCTGTGGTTTGAGTACATGCACAGAGGTACTTTAAAAATCACAGTTTCAGAGATTACTACTTGATTCTAAAAAAAAGAAAACCCTCAATACATCAACACACAGGAACTGTGAACACTCAGAAATAACATTTTTACCAGCTTCATGGTAAACCCTTAGAGTGGCATAAGGCAGATGAGTAAAACCTTCCCCAACTATTCCTAACTGAAGTAATTTACTAATTCATTCTACGATTTTTTTGTCCCTGGTAACCTAAAGGGACATAGCAGTGAGGCACTCTCCAGTTCTGTTATCAGTTCCTGCTCCTAGGAAAGTCTTTTTGCCTCTTCCTCACCCTGTCTGACAAGGAGAAAACCCTTCTTCTTCCTCAGCCCTTGCAGGCACACAGGTAGTAACATCCTACACCTGCACCATCTGTACTACCTGTTGATATGGGAAAAGAACAAATAAATTGAAACTTCCCTCTGACGATGGCCAGGCACGTCCTTAAAGAGCACTCTTCCATAGGAGGGAATCAGGCAGTGAGGGCTGAAGGGATGTCTGCTAGTGCACAGAACAGCCAGTAGGACCATGTCATACAGCTCTAAGCTTGCACATCACATGTTCTAAAGAGATCTGCTCTTTCAAATTCACTGCACAGGCTTGCTTTCTTCTACTCCAGTAGTGCATGAACTCACTCAGGCTTTCAAAAACATTATCTATACGTAAAAGCAACCTGTACACAAAAAGTTACTAAGAAAACAGTTTGAATTATAATAGTACCGACAAGATTGGGCTTTTGTTATTTTAAGCATTTGTGTATGTTAAAAAAGCACAGCTACCACACGAAAAAAGGAGTGTGATCCAAGAATAAGATTAACCATGATAATTGACAGTCTTACTTGAGGACTCCTAAGACCTAATAGAGACACCTCCCTCTATTTCACATCTCACTTTATCCTCTCAGATGGGAGGTTCTGTAGGCCTTTTTCACACAGGGCCCATTAGTACACAGTCTAGCACACTTTTTACCCTCTTCTACTTGAGATCTGTGAAGCGTGAAACACAGACTAAGTACACCTCTTTCCACCCAGAGCACTTTTCTGTCGGCTTGAGGGAGCACCGAGAGCTGTCAAAACAGACACCTTGAATTAGCACAGAAGTCATACGTGCTGACATGTGTAATGTAAGCAATTGTCCCACTTTTCCACCCACTGAATTCTTGTTGCTAATCTAATTAATACCCTCTGATTATTTCAGATGGTCACTTGGCAAGCGACACCAAAGATAAAAGGCTGGGGCATGTTGTGACATGCACCTGGGTTTTATCTCACCCATTTCCAACACGTTTTTCTTTGTGTATTTCTCTCCTCCTCTATCACCCTTATTACTGCTGACCTTGTGCAAACATGGCGCCTTCGCTTCCCAGGTTTTGGAAGTGTTGAGACACAAAATACCTGGTTGAGTTGGAAGGCAAATCCATCCTTTTGTTTTCCCTACTAGGGAAAATGGGCTGGATAGAATCCACCAGGATTCTCCTGGAGCAGGAGCACAACCCTCACATCATCCTGGAGATCCTGCAGGATGAGTATTTGAAGACACAAGAGGTAAAGCAAACAAATAGGATGCAGATTTGGTACAAGGTACAATATTGGCTTGTTACATGTTTGGCCACATTCACGCATCCCGGGAACAAATAAGAGGCACTGAAGGGGCAGGATGGTGGCTCCTTTGCCAAGCACAAAGAGGATATATTTTCCCCTCCTCCTCCTCGTTATCCTACTCCTTCACCTCAGGCCAAACAAAGCCATGAACAACCATGGTGAAACAACAAAGGAAACTACAGGAGTTTTTGGTCATGAGATGAATTTTTTATTTAGCACTGACTTATTTTCAGTAATTAGAGAAGATGCACATATACACAGGCAAAAGAGGTCTCTTTCCAAGAGAAGTTACGTAGCAAAACTCTGATTGCAATTCAAGAATTAAAGTTAAGCAGTATGTGTATATAGGTCTCACAGAAGAGGATTTTTGTGATGTTCTGTTACAACGGAAATGAAAAAAGCTGCCCAGACACAAGAGCGTGGGAGCAAACAAGAGCATCTCTGCAGAATGGATCAGTTCATGGAAAACTGAGGGTGTACCAAAGAGGGTGAGGGGACCACAGTACTTTGAACGCAAACATGGTGGTTGTCAACCTTTTCTATCCACCACTCTTACACTCCTTATAAGTGACTCATCTGCATTCACAAAGCACTGCCCACATAACTAATATTATTATTATAAAACACATGATTGAAATTCTACTTCTTCCAGTTCAAATTTTACTCAGCTGGAAAAAAATAAAGAAATTGTGGAGACATCCCAAAAAGGTAAGGTCCACTAAATGAGTCCAAAGAATAAATCCATTTTTTATAATTTTTTTAACCTGAATTTCCCATGGCAAGAAAACAGACATAGTATGACCAATAAGATTTGTATGAAAACATAGCCCTTGTATTATAAAAAGTTCTCTCCTTATTTAAAGAGGAATAGTATAACTGTGTATTTTATTTTATGCAAACTCTACTACAATAGAGTAAAATTCCTTAACAAAAAGGCACAAGAGTTAAACTGTAGGAAGCCAAATATTTCACAATGGCCTAGTTATGTTGGAACAATTGAACATGCTGATGGCAATAAATATAATAATTGAATTTGGTCAGTCAAAAATAACGACAGAGGCCCTGAATTCTTTATCAGCAGAGGTCTTTTACCAGCTCAGCACCATTTCCTCATTATTTGCTCCATCCCATTTTCTCTTTCGGAAGTCACTAGAGGGCATCATCACCTACCCAATGCTGCCTGCAGACCAGGTCAGATCTGTCATACCCTTCCCTCCAGAAGCTACACTGCTCTCTGTGGGAGTGTCTTCTGCAGAGCTCTGAAAACTCAGATTCCAGTTGTTCCCATAGCCCTAGCAGAGGAGGTCCTGCAGGGCCACAGTGAAAATTGCCTACTCTGGATTATAGCAGAGAGGAGAAATCTTAAAGGGGGCACTACTAAACGGACCTGTCTGTCAACATCCTTCGCTTCTTCGTGGGATTTTTTGCAGAAGTATTCACATACCAACTTTTCTAAACTGCCCTGACCATTTGGAAAGGCAAAGTGCTGAACAGACCATGGGAAGACTAGTAGCTTTGTAAGACCCAGGGCAGGAATCATCTCCCACAGATTCACCATGGATCTGTCTACTGGGCAGCATTCCTAACCCAACCCAGCTCCCATTTTTCCATAGGGGCTCCTATAGTGAACATGAAAGGTCTGGGTGTTGCATGAATTAAAAACATAGGGGAGAAGGTCCATCAACCCCATTCTTTATTTATCCTTTTCTCTCTCATGGGCTTCCTAAAAAGTCCCACGGGGTATCATCTCCACAGCTTTGAATTTTTAACCATAAGCACAACCCCCACTGTTCCAGAATTCTTAATAACATCACTACCTGGAGAGCTTTCCTGGTGGTAAACATGCACACACAACCTGGGGGTCAGGGGGATTTTGATGCCTTGAATCTTACTACAGACAGTGTAGTAAGATTCAAGTAAGTACAGACACACACAAATTCCCACCAGGGTGACACCCAGGTACAGGCTACCCCCTGCTTATCATCCCCATGTCCCAGTCGCACAGCTCAGGTGAGGTGTGGGTGTGACAGGGCCACAGGACTCGCATTCCCCCGTGTCTGTGCACAGGGAGGGCAACAGGGAGCACCTTCTGCTCAGCTAAATTCAGGGCAGAGGAGCTTTTGTCAGTGTGAGGCCTCACGGCTGGTGTTTTCCAAATTCATCTCTTCTAAGGGTGGAAAGTTGTCATATCTTGAGAAAGGTTTTCATTTATCAAAGGGTTTAGAAGGAAGATCCATTTTTTTCAGGAAATTATGGAGTTCAGAGAGACTGTGCTAGTGACACATTGGCTTATGGCATGCAAAATACACCTGTCTCCCCAGGGTCTTCCAAGAGCAGCTTTGGACCACCTCCAAAGCCTGGAGCAGAGCAAAAAGCACCTGAATTCCCAGTGTTGGAAACACCTGTTATACAAGAAACAGGTCCATAGGTCATAAAGAGTTTGTTTCATTTTGATTTTCACCTGGGATTTTCCCTTCAAAGGGCGGGTATGTGGAGCTGTTCCATCCATGCTGACTCCTGAGAGCATACTTCAGTTTGGAGGGAATAAATAAGCAGTAGGTGACTAAAACCCCTGTCCTGCACTGTGAGCCAGGTGTACCTGGCAAAATGTGCAAGAGAGCAGCTTTATCAACTTGTTCACCAAAGTAGCTCGAATGTTGGAAGTACCAGAGGAACTGGAGGGGACATTGATGTCTATCACTAAAATTGGAGGAGCAGTACTGTAAAAGACAAGGTAGAAAAACAAGAATGGGAAAACCTTGGAACTGCATCCCAATTAAAGAGGTGAAACATTCAGACAGAGGCACAAATTATCTCATCTTCCTTGTCCAAGGCTTGGAAAAGATAGCACATTTGTCTTAAATTGCACTCAAGTGGGGTCACAGTTTCAGGTATCAGAAACTTCAAACGTGATTCAATACCTCCGTAAGCATTTCATACGACGATCTGAGATGAAAGTTATCAATGTATTCATGAAACATCAAGAAAATAATCACGTTTGGGTAAAAACTTACTGGTTTTTCTGTAGGTACTGAGAGGCAAAGGTTTCTATGGCCTGAGTGAGTTGCTCCTACCTCTGTGTACAGACAGTGGGAGGACACTTGGTGAGTATTATTCACTCCAGCAGAGGTACAGCCTCAGCCATTCTAACAGAAACCCACCCATTCCCAGACCTATAGTGCTTACTCACAAGCCAGCATTTAGATATGCAAATAGCAACATATTGTTATCAGCACTTTGTCCAATAATATTTCCTTTGTTTCATCAAAAAGGCGTATCAGTTTTGTGCAGTTGGCAGTGAATATGCAAAGAGGAATTTGAAAAAGCAAGACCAGCCAGAACAGCAGCCTCTGCCAGTCTGATTGCAGGCATTGCTGATGTCAGACGATGCATCAGAAGGTTAGGGTGCTAATGACTTGTTGATGTGTTTGACATTATGCAGCTATCTCTGAGCAGGTATTTTCACAGTAAGTGTTGTTTTTATAGATGTTTCCCCATTACTCATGAGCTGGAAGTTTCAAGGGAAAATTTTGAAAACAAGATAAAAGCTCAAGGGGACAGGGAAGAAGAGTGAGAGAAAGCTTGTTTGAGCCCTCACATTACTTAGCCCAAAACACAGAAATGTGAAATACCATTTCCTTGGTCACAAGCCTGTTAAAAAAATTAAAAATACTGGATTCTTAAACTCATCTTCTCAGCTACAGTAACAGAATCATAGAATGGTTTGGGACCTTTAAATGTCATCTAGATCAACCCCTTGCAATGAGCAGGGAAGAGTCATTTGTTTATATTCACATATACATAATCAGCTTCAGTCCTTGAAAAGAAGTTAAAACGTATTCAAAAAGGAGGAGAGAATTTGAGGTAATAGATCCAACTAAATTATCATCCTGAAATAATCCGACTAGTTTATCTTCTTTGGAGTTTTTTGTCTGTCTTTCCTTTGGAGATTTGCAAGACAATTTTTAGTGCCTAATTAACTTTTTGCATGAAGATGGAGTCCTTTCATTTTGGAGAATTAATCACATTTAATCTGCAGACACTAGCCATTATAACAAATCTGTCTGTCCACTGTAACAGCAGGATTATGAAAAAAATAAATGGAAAGTGACATTCACATTAGCCTGAGAGTGTTTTTGGCAGTCATCAACTGGCTTTTCTAGTTACTGTGACTTTAACCCATCATCACTTTTTCATTACAAGTACCCGAGCAGTGGAGTAGGTTAGGCTGCCAAGCGGCTTTTCCAGGCATTTATTATGGCAGTAATGTTTATGTTTGAAATTATCAAGCCCCTTCTGAGTGAATTGCTGTCTTAAACACCGGGTTTCATGCTGTCAGCTAGAGACCAGCTGTGTGGGGTGATTTTAGAGTCCATGTACTTTAGGCACAGAGGAGTACAGAGTCGATTGCAAACAGGAATCTTGAATGCATTTTGGGCTGCATATCCGAAGAACTCTGTTCCAGGAGTGAAGGTGCTGGAAAAAATGTTCTCACAAGGGACTTTGCATAAAACAAAAATGTGTATATCTGTATGAGAAGGCAACTGAGCAAGAATACCAGTGCAGTGAAATATGTCTTAGAAAGGGAGGCAGGGGGTGAATGGAGGAAGGTTGGAGGGGGGTGGGGGGGAAGAACAAGTTCTCTGTAGATAAAAGGATTAAGAACTATGGAAAAAATTTCCATAACCATGCCAAAGAAAAAAGGATACATTGTTGTATTTTGCACTTCAGCCAGAAGTGCTATCAGTGCCTTGCAGAATACATGCAGAAATATGGCTGCCTAGGAGAGCATGCGTTCGAGGGTGATTCATATCAGCTAAATAAAAGCAATTAAAGATATAAAGGACTGAAGCAGTAGGAGAAAAAAAAAAAAAAAAAAAGCAAAAGGACTGAGCTATTTAACCAAGTGTGACAGCTTTGCATGACTGATTATTCATGAACTACTCCTAGGTAGTTAAGAAACATAAAATGTGATTCATTATCTCTAGAAAGAAAACAAGCTATTTATTAAGAAATCTACCTTCATGGTGCTCCTAAAACTAGTATAAATATTTGAATTTCTGCCTATAAAGTTTCTGAAAAACATGAATAACCCATTCGCCCGTTCACATAAGGCACATATGTATACATACATCTGTTTCTTAGCTGCAAGTTAGCAGGTAGGCATGAATATATGCAATGCAAATGCATATCCCAAAAGCCTTATGCAATTAGTTATTATTTCTACCCAGTTCTCACCATGTATTTTTATGGAGATCAATTCTATCAACTAAGGAATGCTAAATCAGTAGGCCTTTATAAAACAGAAATGATCCACCATATTATCCTCTGATCAGGCTGAAAGCGCTACTCTTCCCAGGTTTGTAATTGGACAGTACACTAAATTATGATCATAAAGAGTATTAAAAGCTCTTCATTAACTCTTCACATGCAGTAATGTCAGCTCATTTACTTCATTAGTTAGCTGCTAATACTGAGTGCACTGAAAGCACGTGTTCATGAGGGGGTTGATGTGAGAGCCACTACAACACTATGAATTACCAGCTCATGGCACAGCACCTGGAAAATCCCTAATTACAGCTCACAGGCTCATAATGAACCAAACATATATAATTCTATGGAATTATCTGTTAACAAAAAAAAGCTTACACTAAATCTTGTTTATTCATCTGGGCATCACAGCAGGATAAGAGATAAGTGCTCATTTACATGTCATTTGGGCTTTTTGGTTTTTGTTTTTTGGTTGGTTTTTTTTTAATGTTTTGTTTTATTTTATTTTTTTTTTTTTTTTAATTTATTTCCTCTGCACTTTCTGCTGCCAGGCATGACTATTTCTCTTGGTTTGTTGGGATTTTTTTTTTTTTAAACTGATGAAGTAGAGTATATAAATATATATTATAAAGATTCATGCCATTATAAGCATGCTTTATTGTGAGCTTGCTTTAAATTAAACATAAAACAAACACCAGGAAATTGCTATCAAAGGTATTTGCCATAAAACAATGTTGCTTGACTATTGAGTGTTGTAATTGGATATTGCTACAGTTGCCAGTGCTTTTGTTGTTAAAATATTTAGGTATTATGTGGAAGGAATTTTCCTGGAATGTCCACCTCAATCAAACAGTAAATTTCACAGGCTAGATTAAAACAGTTTTTCTTTCAGGGTAAAATAATGGTACAGCTCCTTCAGGACCACTTTTGGAATTACTGTGTTTCAGTGAGATTTTCCTTCATCCTATGCCATGCATACTGTATTGAAGAAGAAAAGTAAGATATCCTAGAAAAGTACAAAAAAAAAACCTAAAACAACCAAACCAAACCCAACCTCTAAACCACTTCCCCCTTCATATTGATTTCTACCGTTGCTCTCTACCTTTTTTTTTTTTGCCTCAGTATTTCATTAATAATTTATAGTACTATTTCTAACATTTCTAGGTTTGCTCTATTTTGAATACAACTACAAAGTTTCCAGGAACAAAACAAAGCTTATATTAAAAAAAAAAACCAACTTTATGTCATATGAATATGGCAATTACTTCTAAAGACTGAGTGGCAAGGTTGCTGCTATATCTGACTCCACTGCAGCCTTATCCACTTTTCTTTGCCACCAATTAATACTTGCAGCTAAAAGAGAAGGACAGATTTTGCAAGGAATCTGCAACATCATGTTCAGCTTTCTCTCCTTTCACTGGCTAAAGTTTTGTTTTTCTCACTATAGCCTGAGGATAGATAACTAGTCATAATAAGGCCATATATTCTCATTTTCCTCATGGAAATTTTGTGGAATTTAATGTCTAACCTTTCTGTAAAGGCTTTTAAAACCCTATGCAGCTCTGCTACAGCAATATTTCTCTTCAAGGATCATTAGGGTGACTTGCCCCATCCTCCCCCCCCCCCCCACCCAAAACAAAAAACAAAACAAACAAAAAAAAAACTAAGTTATTTGTGACTTAAAAATATTTTTTCTGGACTCTGCGGAATTTCCCCCCCTTCATCTGTTCAAGATGACTTATCCACAGAGATTAAATACAGTTTTGAATCCACGTCCTTGAATGTACTAACAGCTGTAACACAGTGTAAATAAAATAGAGGCAGAACTACTTCCAGAAAAACATGCGTAGTTATGCAAAGCATAAATTAATGTTATGCTTATAGGATTAGATGTGGAAGATACTCATGGAGGTTGCCTACGCTGCCTCTCTTTCTGTGAAGGTTTGAGACATCCAGGGACAAATGTAGCCGATATCAAGGGCAGTGTCTGTGGCTGGATGTGGTTCCTGTCACTGGACAGCAGAACACCCTGCTTTCTGAGCACCTGCTCTGCATCATCCTCCAAACCTGCTTTGTCTCAGGAGAGCTCTGTAATACTAGAACAATTAGCCTCAGTGTTTTTATACTGCAACATCGTCAGCCCAAGAGAGGAAGATACACGATGCAAATGATGACCCGAGGACTCGGGAATTTAAAATGCAAAAACACCACATGCAAACTTCAGTGGGTAGAGATCCCTGGAATATGTATGAGTGCTGGGTTTAGAGCAAGATGGAGTGATCTTGCTAGAATAAATCATTGTGTTAAGTGTGGAACATCCTCCTCTAACCTTCTGGATTCAGACAGCCTGGCTCTGAACATGCAACTCTGACTCCAAAATTGCTATAGTCACAAATACTCTGGAAATAAGCCAGGGTTTAGCTGGAGTCAAGGCATTTAGGCTATATGACATGAACGTTTTCATTGCATGATAAAAAGTGTTTGTGGCATCTAATAAACTACCTAGTTATAGTAGGTACTCACTGCTGTTATTATTCTTGTGGTTAATAGTAGCAGAACTAATAACAATCTGCCAGTCTCAGTAGAGACTGGGTTTTGTGGAGGAAAAAAAAAAGGCAGAACAAGTCTCAAAGAATTTATGCTGGAAATGAAATTTCAGAACCTATTTATTTATTTATCTGAGGGGTCATGTGCCACAGCCACACACTGTTTTAAAGCAGAGTAGCATAAAACAAAAGCAAAAAAGCAACGTGTTTGCCTTTATCAGCATATGACCTGGAGGGTGTACAAAGCTGACGCTCTGCCTTTTCACTGCCCTTGTTGCAGGGCAATAACAGACAGACAGGTGTGGCAGCCCATCAGGCTGTTAATCTCTTTTATCAGCCCAGCATGAATGCACTGAGCTCATGAATCAGAGTCCAAAGGGTGGATGTGAGAGAATTATCTTGCTGCTACCTGGAGAAATGGAGGTGGCATTTCTCCTGTAAGCAAGACCATTTAATCCACACTGGTCCTTTCCCTCCAGACTACAGGGGCCCCCTTGGCTGGGGAAGAGGAGGAGCAGAATAAATTCAGCACTGCTAGGACAAGGAGATACCTACTTGGCAGAGGAAAAGAAGCTCAAATTCTCATCATAAAGGCAAAACCCACAGTGCTGCAAGCTCACCAAGGGCTCAGCTAGACAAGCAGCCTTCAGCCTGGGGTGCAGAAGGGTCAGATGGTTTTGTCACCCCTGCTTCTGTAGAACTGCAAAGTCCATTCAGTTTGCAGATCCTGCCACTGTGTTCCTGCAGGCAAACTAAACCCTGCAGTCCCCAGGACCATTGGACTCCCTCTCACCGTGCAGACTTCTAGCAGGGAGCCGGCCATCCTAAAACGTGCTGGGAACTGCTGGAAAACTGTGCCAGGGATGTTGTGAAAGTGTAATGGCATAAACAATCAAGCAAGGAGTGTTTCTTCACTGTTCGATTTAGCAGGTCAGATATAACACAGAGGCCAGATCTTTTGTTCCCACCAGAGCTTCCCAGAATGGCTTTGTCCATGTGCCAGCTCTGTGCAGAATGGACCAAATCCACCTCTCCTGACACCTCATTCTTCTCAGCAGGATTATAGGAATTTGGCCATATATGAGAAATATTGCTACTTAAAGTGCCCCAATTCTTGAGACCTTACTGGAAATATTGCCTAGGAAGGAGACCTGATAATAATTCTCTCCCCCCACCTGCATTAGATGTGCTTTCTGAAGGGCTCCAGACAAAACCTGAATGTTTTTGCTTTTTTATCATTACTCTTTTGCTTCAACTTGAAATTAAAACAAGAAGAGAGAAAAAAAAGTTTTCTTTTAGAAACGGATGAAAACATAACACTTGAATGAGTAAAGAAACAGTGGATTTTTCTTTTAACCAACTTGCCAAAATTAGTTTTGCAGTGAAATTATTCTTCTCTCAATTCTGTCTTTTCTTCTTGAATTGAACTTACACTGAAATAACACTCTTAATCCCCACGAAGCATCAATATTTTTGCTGCAAAGCATTGCACAACTTGTGGTATGGACTAATGCCATGCATTAGCCATGAAGCAAGGTTTGACGTAGCTAAAGAACATCAAGTACAATACCATGTTTTATCAAAACCAAACAGCAGAACAATGCACACAAGGCTCTCACAAATATACCAGACCCATCAGATTTCAATCTGATAAAGTCAATACAGAGAAGAAATATAGGGTACAGTCTGTCTTCATTAACACAGACACAGGCACAGCAGTTCCACTCTCCCTCTGCTCCATGCTCTTAACCCGACAGACGGGGGATCAGCCTCTTACGCTGAAATACTGGGAGTTTGGAATTCAAAGATCTGTGTTTTTCCAGATCTCATGTCGCTCAGAAACACCCTGGAAGGGACTTGCCCTCCCCCAGGCAGACAGACCAGGCAGCATTTTGGTTCCTGGGAGCACCTTTCTGGAGACCTTCAGCAAGGGACTGGCTTCTCTCCCCACCCCTGCCTGCAGCTAAAAGGGGGGCACCCACAGAGTTAATCAGTTAGAGCAGAGCCTTAACATCCATCCCATGGCCTACTGTGGTTGAATGGGTGCCCTGTAACAAGGAAGAAACACGTTAAAAAAGAACGTGGGGGGCACCACCGTGAAAAGGCAGAGAGCAGGAGAGGCTGAGCCCTGGCCATGGGGGTTGAAGCATGCTCGCTCAGCAGTGCCACAGCACATCCATCCCTCTCCATCCTGCACTGGCTGTCAGCACCAGGAGCACCCAGGACACTGGGGGTGCATCCTGAGGGCATGTAGGGGGCAGCACAGTGGGGCAGACCCAGCTGCTTTCACCCAGAGCTTGCAGGCCTAGCTGTGGTTGCACAGAGTGCTGCATGGGCTAATCGCCCAGGGCTTTATCCCATTCCCCAGGAAAGTTTGGCTCTTGGCCACATACACAGAATTCCAGTACCTGAGCACACGAAATGAAAGCTACCTTGGGTGCATCTGCTTGTCCACCTGGCACATGCTCTTATCACACAGGTTGTCTACCTTGACAAGATAGTTGCATGACTCTCCATGTGCCTTCCATTGCCCAGTACAGAGGCAAAAGATCTGATCAGATGTTTCAGTTTGTCTGTCGGGGTGACAAGCAGCACCATGCAAAATTGTGCAAGCCACTCCAAACACAGAAGCAACATCACCCTTAAAACAGAGATCCACCTAATGATGTAAGAGGAAAATCCTGCTAATTAAGGAGCTACAACAGCCCTGGGCAGCAGGCAAAAAACCACAGGGGATGGATTTCTGCTGCACAGGCAGCTCAGCAGAGCAGCTGTGCTAATTTTGTGGCCACTCTGCTTCCACAAAAGCCTGTACCCAGCCTGGTTGCTCAGGATGACCCAGGGCACCTCAACACTGCACCCTGTCCTGAGTCACACCTGAGCTGAACTTGTTGGCTCTGACATGGGGGAAGCCCCAGCAGACCACAATGGTTTTCTTAAAAACACAGCTCTTACCAGCCTCACCGTGTTCCTCACTCACTTCTTCTACTAATTTTTGGGAAAGATGTAGGAGATGCACCTTGCAGAGGGCCTGACTGGCTGACAGAGTCCATGCTGGGGTACAGCATCCCTTTGATGGACATCAGTCTTTGGGTTACTCTCCCTAGAACCTCACCTTCGTGATTTACTTTCTGGTTCATGCCTATGGAGAGGACTCAGGTTGAGGTGGGATGGAAGGAAAAGCATTGACTCCCAACACTGAAGCTCAAATAACTCACCATTGACACATTTAATAAAATAAACAAAAATCCGCAGTGTTAGGTACATGGTGGTTGAAAAAGTTAAGAAGAGAGTGAAGCACTAAAGATAACGAAGATAATTAAAGGAGCAAATTCTGTTGTAACTCATAACATAATATAACTATGTTATGATAGTTTACAGTAGAGTCAGAGCTTTTCTTAGTCCAGTAAACATCCTAGTTTAGACACCAAACCTCATTTAATGAGATGTATGTAAATAGTTCAAAAAGAGCCTGTCAGTTCTCCTGACTTTGGAGAAAGTTTTATTGGAGGACTGATTTTCATCACCATGTTTTCTCTTTCAATTGTGATTTAAGCCAGATAACACAAAAGGTAAGTGCAAATGTTTTTAAACCTTTTCTAAACCCTTATTTCACTTGTTATGAGTGAAGACCTAGCTTCCCTGAACAGGTTTGGTCTATGCAGCAACCCAAATTAATTATTTTCTCAAGTCTCATTTTAAAGGGGCAGAGAATGGTCACCACCAGGGAATGGTCAGGGAATTTTGGTTTTTCATTAAATAAAAAATGCGCAGAGACCATAGGCTGCTCTGATTTATGGCTGGGCTGTCTGATGTATGTTATGGCTTGGATTGACATGAAGCCATTGTAACTTAGAGTAAACTAAATAGGGACCATAAATGGAAAATGTTTAAAAGACCATTACATAACTGAATAAATGGGCTGAAAATCTTGTCTGCATACCTCTCCCACACACATTAGCTTGGGATGACGGTTTCACCTGAGATTGAATCTCATCTGTTGCCGCTATATCTATTGCCAGGCTACAACAAATATTACTAATCACATCTAATTATTTTTTAAAGAACAGTGAAGGAAAGAAAACAAATACAATCAGATAAACTGACTCCTTTTGCAACTTCACCGAGTTTGCTCTAGCATCATTACATGTAACATCAACAAGAAAATGTCAGATATAAATAAAATTACCTTTTTTATATACAGAAACTGGAGGGGACACTTACCAGGGCACAAAGCTTTGCCTTCCACGCATTTGGTTTAGTACCCACATTTCAAAGAAACCATTGGTTTATGCCACCAGCCACCAATAGAAGTGTGCTTTGCAGCTCACTTGGAAGGAAGAACTGGGTGACAACACAAGGGACTGGGAAAGAAAGCCATCAGCTGTGCCTTCTGCCCAAAGCTGTGCCCTGTCACCTCTGGGAACATGCATGACTACATCCTGGATACCAAGGGAAAACAAAGTCACTGCAGCAAAAAAACTGCAGCCACTTTGGACAACCTGATTCAAAGCAACCGCAGCATTGCTGAGCAAGCACTGGGGGAGAGGGACAAGCTTGTGTTACCTACAGGGACTCTGCCATGGGACCAGCAAGTGCCCAGCCTCCACCAGGCACTGACTCACTGCTGGGGCATTGTCCAGAGGCACTGGAAAGGCCACAGAGATACTACTGTTATTCCTGGGCAGCTCCCCAGCAACCTGCACTTGCTTTCCCAAATCTTTCCTACAAACCTTTAGAAAACAGGGGTTTGCTGGCATTCTCTTGGGAAAACCTCTCGAATACTTGATCAATAATGTTTATTTATAAAATTCTTCCACTGCTTCAACTACCTCAAAAATGTCACCCATCTGCCAGGTTTTTGTTTAGACTATATTCTTCTATATGATGAACAGAAATGTATGGGATTAACAGAAACAAGCCACAGGAATGCCCTCAATCCTGGTGCTGCCTGTGTGGCCTGGGACAGCCCCTGCTCTTCCTTGTGTCAACGTGCAGATCCACCCTCAGAAAAATGCTGTTCTTCACTAGGCCAGGCTCAGTTATGTGATGGGTGCTGTGATGATTGTTGTGAGGTGCTCAGTTATCAACAAGTCCTGTTTAGGGATGGTTTTTTTTCTTTCAGTTCAAGTATCCAAGTGCATTGCCTGGCATCTCTGTGCACCCCTTCTTGTCAGCTTCTGGGAAGGGTTTAATGTTTCTCCATCAGTTGTGATGACTGACTCTCCAAATGCCTTTATAACTTCACTTTACAACAACAAAGTAAATCTGTTATCAGCTAATAATTAAATAAATATTAATCTAAGGTACTTCATACAAATGCAAATAGCTGTTTGTGAAGACTTCTCCCACAACCAGCTCACTTAATCTCAATTTTTCCTGACATCTTCATTTCAACTGACATCCAGACTGAAAAGTTATATCACATCCTGGATTCTGTAAATAACAGAGAAAACTAAGTGAGAGAAGTTCCCGGTTTCTGTGCCACAGTGATTTTGCAAAGCTCTCAAAACACGGCTGAACTCTTTGGTACGGCAAGAGGCAATCCTATTGATTCATGGTTAACAAATTGCCCTTTTTCTAGAGAATCAAGATCAAAGTGTGTTTTCATCAGAAATTTAAAACCTTGGGGGCTGTTGGATAACTGAGCAGTGAGTAATTGGGATATGGAATCTTTCACCTGCAGCAGTCAACTTCTATTCACAACTGATGTTAAGAATGACTAAAACTTCTTGCTGGATGGTGCCTATCTTGCAGGACCATCATCTCTGGTGCACAAAGCTGGTGCCTAACAGGACTGCCATCTCCAGCACCATCTCTCCAGCCTTCCTCCTGTATCCTGCAGCTGAGAAGAGATGAGGCAGGAGCTGAATTTAAAATGCCAATAAAATCTACAAAGAATCATAAGCAAAATTTTACCATAGCAGTTTCTGGAAGTAAAATATCTCATGCCAAAATATCATGACTGCTTCTGGTCTTGAGCAGGGGGGGACAAAGTTATTCACAAGCTATAGATTCTTTTTTCCCAGAATGATGGAAACATTCAGAGAGTCTTAAAGCTGTGAGTATAATTATAAGCAGATCATTCCTACACTGCTGAAATCACCAGTCAACCCATGAAGTGAAACAGCAGTTCTTTGAGAAATTATATATTTGTAATAGCTATGCTTTATTTTATTTTTTGAATACTTTTCATTGTTTTTTTAGGATTTCTGTAGGTTTTTTTCCCCCCAAGAGTGAGCATATGCAAATTATTTTTCTGTTCTATTTCCCTCACTGGTAATATCTAACTCTGCACGCTTATGTATTTAAATCCACACCTATAGCATAGCTTGTGGTCAAGATGCCAACTCTTCTTTCACATACATTTAATTTCCTGGGATGAAATGCTGATTCAAGTGGACTTAATAAAGAAGTAAATAATTTAAGCATGGAAATGAAGCTGTTGCATGTGAGAGATCTTCTCCAGTCATCTCACCAGCGCATACCGATGGTGCAGTTTAATCTCTACATCTTTTGTTTGGTCTGATTGGGCATATCTCAGTTCCTATTAGGCATCAGGGAGAGCAAGTTATCCTCAGAAGATAGCAGCATGAGACTCAATCCTTGCTTCCTGATATATCCAAATCCAACATAATTTTATGTACCTGAGGATGAGAGTACCAAGTGCCAAATCCATTTGGCTGTGGTCTGGCAAGTGCAGCAAGAGGTTTCCCTCCTGTTAACTCCTGGGTCATCATCTCTCTTTTGATTTTGCACTGGAATTCTCCATATGCCAAGGCAGAGAGAGCCTTGTTCTAGGTAATAGAATTAACTTAGTAGTGCTAAGTAAATTAGTCATTAGCACTTATCTGTTGTTGCTGCAAACTGATCTGATACCACAGCCGGCATAGGCTTGCTCTTTCTTTGCATGGGATCTTTACTCTTCCTGCACTGTGGCGTGGTGTGCTGCTGACCTGCAAGGTTTGTCTGCTGACTCTCCCAGCACGGGCATTGCCCATCCTGCGCATCCCAAACCCACATGCAAACACAAAAATTGTTCATTCCCTACAGACAATCTTCAGATAACTGGTCTTAGTAGGCTGCAGCCAGCCTTTTGTTACTACCTTCCTACATAGCAAGTATCACTCAGCTTAGAAGATCTACACTAATGCATTTTGTTTCTATCAGCTGCATTTTGGATGGCTAGAGCTGCTTTCCTTATTGCTTTGTTGATAGTGATATGAAAGTTCAATGGTTTCTCAAGAATCTTAAGATTTATCAGCTTTTCTCCTTAGCTGAGAACTCCAGTGAAGACTAAGACTGGAGAATAAAACCCGGGAATTAAACTGTTGCAAAAGAGATGATCTACAGGTGAAAGGAAGAAAAAAACAAACAAACAAACAAAAACCAAAAAAAACCCCCCACAAGCTTCTTTAACTTGTTCTGTTTCTTTTGAAACCAATTCCACATAGTCACCTTTCCCTGGGTGTCTACCAGTGGTCAAGAAGAATAGGATTAGCTAAAAGTTTTGATTTTCAGGAAACAAAAGCCAACTAGGCATGCTGATTAAACTGGATGGATGGTCTTTTTTGTCAAATCAGAAATGTCTATATTACCTTTCATTTTTTAAAGTTAGGATTTAAAATTTTTTATAATAAATAAACAAAACCCATTAAACCTTATTTTCTAACACTTTCAGCAAAAGCATTTCACTAGAAATTAGAGTGCTTTATAACAGATAAAAAAAAGGAAAAGACAATCCCAGTGCAGGGCAGCTGCTTGTATCTGGCAGATGTGTTTGCATTCAGGATCTATTTAAATGTCATTAAGGAAGTTGATTCAGCTCAAGTCTACACAGGTATGTACATAAGCATCTCAAAAACACCAACTAGAGACAGTCATTCTTTTGTGTGTATAAATGGTGTGAGGATTATTGTACTCCTGTTTCTGACAAACCTAGTTTGAAGACAGGATTGAAAGGTATTTTAGGATTCTGCACCAGGATGGGTGATGAAATTGTGTTATATACATACAGGAAATTCTTTGTTGCCTCTTTTGGAAGATAGGAAGGAAGTTATCTGCAGCATATGATGCTGCCAGTGTAGCAGTTTAGACCAATCTAGGTTAATGCTCCCCACAATCTAATAAGACCAACAACCTCTCAATTTCTTTTAACATTTGAACTTTCATTATCACTCACCTGCAGGGAAACAGTACACAGTAAACAATTACCTAACAGGTAAAAAGGTGAGGCTCAAACATTACTCACAGGAGGCCATCATGAGCTGCTCTCCCACTTGTCCTCTGCAGCCAGCTTGAATACTGCACATATTTGAATTTAAAAGGTTTGTCCACATGCTACTCTTTTGTCCAAGGAATGCCTATAACTTCTTGCAAATTACAGGAAAAAGTGACCAAATACAACAGTGAAATCCTAACAAAAGCCATTTTTATGAACTACCAATGAATGTAGCCTGTCAGAAGATTTGGAAAAAAAATTTTTTTCATGGAGACATTCATGTTTCATTGATGCTTACATGACTCATGAAGACATATTGCAGAGTCATAAAAAGCCAAGCTGGGAAATATCTAAAACTATGCCAGTTCATCCCTCACCCAAAAGAAAGATCATCTGCAATTATGTAACTCCCTAAGATATTGGTCTAACTTGTTCTTACAAATGTCTGCTGTTGGGATTCCTATCCACACCATCACAAATCTCTTGTGTACGTGTAACCCAATTCTCATTCATTATAGTTTCGACTTGTTATTTCTCATTTTGTCTCACTAACAATGGAGAAAAGTTCATCCTTTTTTTCCTCTCAATGTTTCAGATGTTCAAAGACTGTGACCAGCCTTCTGTAAAAGAACCCCGGTTTTCCAAACTTTCTTAATAAAATATCTCTATTAGCTCTCCATTCCTTCTTTCTGCACTACCAGGCAACTGGTTTTGTTTGGCTCCCTATACTTTTTTAATTTTAAAAGAAACACAGTGTCCAAAGCTGAACATATTGCTGAATCTGAAGCCAGTCCCACTTCTGCTGAGGAGGCTGGAAGGGCAGTGCTGTTATCTCATAGCTGCCAGACCTATTTGTGTGTTCTCATCTATTTTTTTCACAGCAGCACGGCACTGCCAACTCATGAGTAGTCCACGATCCACTGCAACACTGCATTCCTTCTTTTTATAAAGCAACCATCCAATAGGTCATTTACCTCCTCATATTTGTGCAACTTGCATATTTGTGCAACATATTGAGCCATTGCTCTTGCTTTTGTTTGTCTGGAACAGCCTTTTACATATTTACTTATCACTTCTCTAGTGTATCATCGTTGTTCTGAATTTTCATCCTTTCCTTCAAAGGGCTGGCTGGCATGACCTACAAATTCAGCAAACTGACTCTGCGTTCTTCATAAGCAAAGTCATTAATGAAAATATTGTATAGTACCTGACCCATGAAAGATCACAGTGGAGTCACATTTAATTCAACTTGGTTTGACAGTGAATCACTAATAGCCACTCCTGGAGTACAATTTTGCAACTAGTTTGAGCACAGTTTAGAGTAATTTCAACAGGATCCTGTTTCCATACTTTGTTTATGAAAGTATCTATGAAGCAGTCAAAAGCCTAGCACAGTACACTCAACACGTTCTCTCTCCTGTTTATAAAGAAATGTCAGCCTGTCACGCGAACACGGTATAAAAGTGGTTGGAATTGTGCCTGGAAATCCATTGCGGCTTTACACGTGTTCTGCAAATAGAGTATGGGTAGCAATTTTGGAGAAGCTGAAGTTACACTTTCTGACCTACATTTGACTCGGTCCTCTTCTCCTCACCATCCCCTTTTACAGCAGAGTTTCTGTATTTACCTCTCTATGTTTATCATAGCTCTGATCCTCTTTTTTGAACACACTGTTAACAACTCAAAGATCACCTTAAACACCTTCCTAAACCATTTAAATAGATTTTTGAAAGACCTGCAGATGTGAAATATTCAGTTCATATTCTTTTAGCATTCCATTCCAACAGATAAAATCTTTTTTTCCTGATCTTAATGGGGATCAGCATGTGGGCATGCTGATCAAGAGTCCAACTAGATTTCCAGTGGGAAAAGTTTCAAAAAGCTCTCACTAGTCAGATGGGTACGCAGAGAAAAGGAAAAAAAAAAAAAAGAAATCTATTCCAAATTTCAAAATAATTTTTTAATACTGTAGTATATTTTTAATAAACTTTCAATTTATTTTTTTTTAAATATTGTGCTAAAAAATTTTAGAAGTTATAAGTCCTGGCTACTTATGCTTGTTTGCAACATGCCTTCTGGATAAAAAAAAATAAGCATAAAATCAACCCAACACAAAAAACATTGTGTTTAATTTAAGAACCTAGTATTTCTTTCCTGTTTTTTTCCATGACATGCATCAAGGAAGACCTACTAGCAGAAATTTTCCACTTTCATACCATGCTCAGTATGTAGGCTATAGCTTCTACATGGTGAAATAAAACTGACAAGCCCAAAGTAGAGTTAAAAATTTATGAGCAAAAATCTCCAAAGACCATTACCTGAGCTGTCTCATCTGTGGGTTATACTGGGTCCCTGTGACACACTATTGCTTTTCCCACCTTAGAGCAGAAAATAAAGCTGTGTAATAAAGCAAAAGGCATTGCAGAAATGGTCTTTTCAAGCATATCACACTCCAGAAATAATTCAGTGACAATAGGTGCTGCAGCTGCATCTCCCACATACACATTTGTCATAAGCCAATTTTGTGCTTCCACTGCAATCACCTGAAGCACTGAGAAAGATTTGTGTCTAAATACAACAAGGCACATTGATGAACTGCAGAGCCTGTCTGAAGTGGTTGACAACATCCACTCCAAGATCCCTCCAAGTGACCAAAACCCAACCAGCTCTTTTTTTGTTCCTATGCACATAACTAAGTCCCTTAATAAGTAAGCACACAGCACTTCTCAGAGGTATGTGCACACCACCCTGTTTATCTAAATAGAATTTCAGAGAAACACATTTACAATTACACTAAAGGAAAAAAAAAAAAGCATAGCCTCCATTATCTCAAAACAATAGTAAGAGAAAAAAAAAATCAGACTTTGCCAATGAGAAAATGAGAGGACACATCCTGAAGTGATTGGCAAATTTGGACTCCATAT
This sequence comes from Regulus satrapa, assembly GCA_013396955.1. NCBI lineage: Eukaryota > Metazoa > Chordata > Aves > Passeriformes > Regulidae > Regulus > Regulus satrapa. The sequence continues at coordinate 518,429 of VWZN01018084.1, read as the reverse complement.
ACAGGGCATTTCTCTGGGGACACACTCATGTATGAACACATGTGTGAAACATGGGTCATGGGTCCATTTCCACATGCAGGTAATGATCCCAGTCATAGTTAGGATTTATGCTTTATTGCATTTGGTAGATTAAAAAAAACCAACATACTCCAGAACATCTCAAGATAGTAAAACTTGAACTCTCCCAGCACTATCCCTTTCTGCTGCAGTGCGTGTCCCTGCCTTTTCACCAGGACTTAGCAGGAAGGGGAGGATGAGCACTGTTACTGCAGCATGTTGGCCTCCCCAGCCATAAAGACATCCACCTTCTGCTACCCAAACATTTGGACCATAGACCTCTTAGTACCTCAAGTTCCTTAAGCAGGATATAAAAAGATACTTGTAGCTGTCTTGCTTCAAATAAACCCATAAACTTACTCCAAGTCATATTTTCTTTCCTAGCTTTTCCTGGGAGGAAGTAGCAGCATCTCCTCCTCACAGGGCAGAACCTTGGCCACCACCTGAGGCAGGGCAGCATGGCTATGTCTCCACATCACCCCTGTGTGTGTACAGAACAGATGCCTGGCCTGGACACCCAAAACCAGATGTGTAGTTGCTGCCCGGCATTAGGTAGGAGATGCATTTTTCTCCTTTGCTCCTCTGTGTAGATGTGTAAACCCTGAGAATAATCTAGCCAAAAGAAATTAACTGTCTGCAACCAAGTCTTTGCAGGGGTGTGATGGTCAACTCTGCGTGTGGTTTCTTAGGGATTCTTTTTAACCAAGCATTTTCAATGGGGTGAGGAAAGAAGGTGTGGGACCTGGCAGAGGGACTGAGTTGTGTGAGTTGATTACAGAGTATTTAAAATAAATGTTGTAAAAATCATATTTACTATCATATCAGGTGAACACAAATAGCATAATCACAAAAGTTTGAAACTGGAAAAAATACTTAAGAGGCCACAGCTACTCTAACCCTCTGCTGGCACCACATTGTTATCTGCAGTTTATTTTCCATCTTGGTTTTTCAGGGGATAGGTGATTGCTTACTGCCTCTGAAAATCAGGCCCTACTCATGCTCAATGATGGGGCCTCAAACACTTCCCTTAGGAGAGATGAGGTAATTGTTCTCAGATATTAATAGGCAAATGCAGCATCCAGAGTTCAAAAGGATTTGATGCAGCACACTGCAATTTCACTCGCAACAGTTATAATAGTTTTTAATTCTGATTGTGCACTGCAGCACAGTGAGCACAGAACAGCTCTGCAGACCAAGCACTTCCAGTTACTCAACCTGCCCTTCAGAAGGGCAAGTTGCACAGTCAAGAAGTTATTCCTAAAATTCAACTTTGCAGCTTCTATTTTTTAAATCTATATTACTTTATCTTGGTGATACAAATAAGAAAAACATGCCCCCACCCCATTTATCAGCAGTTTTGATACCTTTTCTTCCCTGACTCTCCAGGCATGGATGTCAGAGTTTTCAGAGATCCTTGGCAGAGGAAGTTTGCAATACCCCTGGATTACCACATTTTGCGTTAGGAGAGTTTCAGACCCTGGTGTCACTGGTCCCTGCCTGGCTGTGTTTTGCTAAACATACAAAAACACTCTTAAGGCCAGAGAAACATCATCACAAAAATAAAGCACAAAATTATCTCATTAACACACAAAAATAAAGAAGGGTGTTACTAATTTATATATTTATACACACCCTAGGTTCTCACACACATGCACAGGAAGTTCCTCTGAGAAGCAGGGGATCACTTGAGGTTTCACAAATTGCACTCATCTAACTTGAAAGAGTTGCTAAAGGGGTAGGAAGTCATCTCCCACTCCTGTTCCTCTGACTGCAGGTTTCCAATTGCTCCCTTGAGTTGGGACTAATGACCCTGTGGCCTCAGCATACAGAGCTCTAACTTGCCTTTTTCATTTCAGAATGATTTCTGGATCTGGCAGCGCTGGTACCAACACCAGGCAACAAACAGGCACAGAGAAACAAGGTGAAGGAGCCAGAGCTGCTCTTTCAGCAGGATTTCAAGTCAGCTTACACAGGCTATGACTATTATCTGCAATCAAGCTCAAAGTATTACACATGGTGGCTGAGCTGGGACACACGTTTGTGATAAGGCTCAGTTTCCAGCCCTGCCTCCCTCCAAGCTGAGGAAAGGCTTGCTGGTGTACAACCTTTTTGGGGTGGGGGATCTGCTTAAAGCTTCTGTGGCCACAGGTCCCCACTAACACTTAACCTTGATATCCAAACAAAATATTCATTTTTAATAGCTTTCCTACCAGTGTTGTTGGCTTTTACAGTGTGACTTCTTTTTCTGAAACATAAGGAGTCTTCAAAAATGCTGATGACCCTTGGGTGTAGCTGCATGGAGTTATTATCTTGTGTAACCATTTATTTAAGGTGACAGCAAAGCTTATTAGCTGGCTTTGTTCTTAACCTGAGTATAAACAAATGGGTTATCCATGCATAGTGAATTAAATTCTTTCTACACACCAGAAAAAAAAAAAAGTTTTAACACCACCACATAATTTTTCATTGTATGTGTATTTAGCAATTAAATTCAGATGAAAAGTTTGGGAAGTAGGAGGGCAAAGTGTGTGTGTGTTACAGTGGCAGCAAAGTAAAAAAATGGATTACCTTTATTATCTAAATCTAAATTTTCTTGAAAGTAAATATTGGTTTTATTAACCCTTTGCCTTCAAACTTATTGTGAAAGTAAAGTGTCCATAAGACAAGTGTGATTGCATGTCAGCTGCTGGTATGCCATGTGTCCCCCTGCAGAGTGCCCTTCTCCATGAAATGCCTCCTGGCATGCCAGTGATTTCAGTCTGAACACGCTGAAATGTTTCACTCATGAACTATAAAATACTGAAAAATATTGGTTTGGCATGAATAACTGGTGAATCATTGGCATTTGTAATTGTTTGGGGGTATGGAGGTAGTCTTGGCTTATTTGTATTCTGATTTCACATGAGAACATTGATATGAAACAGCAATAATTGAATCTGATAAGCTCTGGTGAGCCTTTCCCCAGGAGAGGAGGTGCGATTTAGAGAGAGATATAGGAGTACAGAGGGAATTCTAGAAGGATGCATGGAGCATTGCAGGTTGCCTCACATCACAACTCATAGATTTTATATACTCCTAAAATGAGCGATCATCATCTCAGGCAAAGCTAATTACCTGAGACATTATGATTCTATCTGCTATGAGGAGGATGAAATTCAAGGTGATGTCTTTTTTTCTTTTTTTTTCTTTTAATTAATTATCTATTTAAGCTTTCTTTGAAAATACAGGGATCATAGACAGCATAAGATTCTAGTCTGAGAGCATTTGGTGGTGAGTGTTGTTTCTCCTTTTGTCAGTGTTTGGGCACAGTCTTCATGAGATGACTGTGCTGAGATGCACCATAGTCCACAGGAGGCTGGGCAAGATCAGGCCTGTGGTATGAGCCTCCATCCTCTCCGAATTTCAGTGACTCCCTAAGAGAGCCCCCGGTTACAGATTTGGGTTGCACTTTTGAATTTCCCCACCTTGGCAAATTAGCAGCCTATAAAGATGTGAACTGGAGCCAAAGTGTTTGGTTGTAGCCCATGAAAGCCAACTCAGAGAAGACAAGCTATTTATGTCCCCTTCCAGGGAAAGAGCAGTTTCCAGGGTACAGCCAGTGATGTTACAACCACACCACTTGGAAAACGGGATGTGAGGAAAAAACTGGAGACAGAAGCTGACAAATAGAGACCAAAACTAGCAAGACTTGAAGAATGGACAGTCCCCTCTGCAAGACCACTTCAGCATCTCCAGCTAGCAGCTGTGTGTCTCAGCATCCTCACGGCAGCATCACCTCCAGGAACTTTAGCAGTGCCAGTAATCCTCTGACTCTTCTGCAGCGCTCACAGAAGCTTTCAGGATGCGTTCTTATAAGTCTTCAGGCTCCCTTTGCCTTGGCACATCTGAGAAACACAGTTGAAGGTGTACAGTGGCAGTGGAGCTCAGAACAGATTCAAACACAGCGCTTCTCCTCACCCACAGGTTGCTGTGAGGCCATCCTGCACCATGCCCTAGTGAGCTGTGAACTACAAGAATCCCCTTGCCACACAATGCTGAGGGCTGCATTGCTGCCCAAAGCTTTCAAAACACAGGCAGAAGCTTTAGAAAACAGTTTTTAAGGTGTTGTATTCAGTCTCTCAACAGACTCAGGTATAAGAAGGAGGTTTTCACAATCTTCATGCTCTGAAGGTCTCTTCACCACAGAGATATGGGGAGGCTTCCCTGCAAAATTCACAAGGTGTGTCACTGGTAGTGGTATTTATCCTCAACTTCCCATCTTGTTCCCAGGGACCATATAAATGCTAAATAAGGAACCAAACATTTTGGAAGAAGCAGCTACAGTTTGCCTATTTGCTTTGAAATACCTGCTACAACAATACAGATCATTCATCTCCTTCTTCATTCCCCGTGCTGAGATTGGATTATATTGTTGAATTTCAAACCAAGATGAAAGCAAAGAGGGTAATACACCATACTAAATACAAAGGGCAGAAATTCTTCCGCAGAAATAATGCTTCTGTCATTTTTCATAATTAAATTTTTTTAGGTACACAAGATGATGCAGTACACACAGGAATATTGCTATAATTTCTTGTTCTTCTAAAAGTTATAATTAAATTTGTAAACACTAATTTACGTTAAATTTTTGCAACCAAACTCTGATGGAAAGACTATAAATAGACTGATTTTAATGTTATTAAATTTTTTTGCACATACAGCCTTTGTATTTCCACACAGAACTTTTGATGCATTAGGACCTGATCATCGACTCAGCCTCTTCCTCCTGCTTTATTTGTTTCTTTCTCTATAATTTTCTGTAACAGGTGACTGAAGGCACTAAGAATCTGGGGAAAGGGTGGCTCTTGGAGAAAATTCTTGGTTTGCACAAAGTTTAGGACTTAGCCTGCATTGTGCAAAGCTTTATTGAGCAAATACTGAAAATCCAGGTAGATAACCTATCTTTCAAGTTATTGTAACTAACACATTTATTGGAAGCTATTAGTATTGGTAACTCTTAATCACCCT
>VWZN01018084.1:465595-511306 GCA_013396955.1 Regulus satrapa | reverse complement strand
AGCCCCTTTGAAATTACAGGTTCAAATACAGGCTAATTCAATATAGACCAAGCACTTCTGGAGCCACCATCCTCAAACACCCAAATCCATCATTTCAAAGGCAGGGGAACCACTCAACTTGCTTTAAATGATGCACGTGTGCAGACTGTACAGCGTGATGGTGTGACTTGTCCCATTGCAGCGAAGCTCCTGCCTGAGATTCCAGCCCAGCTCCAGATGTGCTCGCACAGCAGCAGGCTCAGCTCTGTGTGTCTGTGTGGTGTCTCCTCACAGGCCACACACGGCACCCTCGCACCCAGCTGGCCCAGCCACAACCCCCAGACTGCAAACGCCACTGGAGTCTCCCTTGACTTGCTTTTAAGTGTAGGCATTTTCACTTTTTTACCTCAAGCTGCAGAGTAAAGCAGGAAAGATGTCCCCTTTTCACAGCCACCACTTAGAAGGAAAAATAACATGAAGGGCAGGATTTCATTGTTTTAGCTGCTTTGATTCGGTAAAGGAAACACTTGGTGTGAGTAATGGCATCCTTAATCAGCCTAGCCCTTGCACGCACTTCAAAATACCTTGAAGTTAAATCAGCGCTGAAGTAAGGCCTTTGTTAAGTTTAGCAGCCAAACAAGAAAGGCAATCTAGCTGTGTTGACATAATCCATTATTTCAGCGAGGTCCGTGAGACATAAAACAGGTTTGGAAACCCAGTATCTTCACAATAGATCAGGTATTCAACATATTAGTAAATTTAAGCTATTGGATTTTGTCGTAGCTACAGCAGTCCTTTCATCAATATTGAAATATTCTTCAGTATTGAAAGAATTCATATTAGTCACTTCCAATCACAAGACATAAAAAAGGGAAGAGAAACATTAATCAAATAATTTCTTTCATGAGTGTTTTATTTGAATTTATATCATATTCACAAAAATAGAAACAGTCTTTAGGACCATTTTGTGAATACATTGTCTCCAAGCTGAGATTTACAATGGCAATAGTGAAATATCTAACTTGGATTTGTTTCCACACGTAGACAATGAAGATGATGCTGTGAGAAGCAAGCAGGAATTATGCAATGTGCTGCAGAAAGAAAGATGAAAATGTAACTAAACATTTTAATGTTTATGTAGTTCAACAGCCTACATACAGTTTCTCAGGATGCTTTTAGAGCAAGTTGCTCTAATTTTGTGCAGAAAATATTGAGAGTGCTCATGCGAACCCTTTGACATTGTGATTTGCATGTAACTGTATAAATACAATATACTTTCCTATCTAGAGCTTTATACATATGAAAAATTATGGTACAATAAAAATCTATACACATGGTGCTACCAGTTCAGCAGCTGCTAACTTAAAGGAAACATCTAAAAATATGATTGCTCAGCCTCTGAAATACAAAAAAAAAAAAAAAAAANCCCAGGTGATTTTTGGATCACGGCTGGAATCTTTTCCCCACCAAAAAAAAAAAAAAAAAAAAAAAAAAAAAAAGAAAAAAAAAAGAGCAATCAGAAATGCTTTTTGATTAAATAGCAATTTACATAAAAATTCATCTCTTCATTTTCTCCGTTTGCTTAGGTCTGGTAAAAAGACTCTCTTTGGTTGGTTGCATCGGTCCTTGGCAAGAACTGTAGTTTTAAACAGTCCTTTTTGTTTGTCTTAGCAAAGGTTAATATATTTGTAAAACAAAGTAAATGTTGGCTGGCTTCTATTCCAACTTTGTGCTATTGTAATGCTGAATGGCAAGTACCTACTACACTGCGAAGTTCTGCAGGGTGGAAACAGAAACTTGCATGATTTCCATGTGCTGAAAGATGTGACAGTGGAAAACCATTTATACTGCACCCCAATGTAAACCACTCTCTCAACTTATACAGTATGCTTCTAAGTACTGTTTTATCTTTCAAAACCTTTAAAAGCAGGTTTAGCTGCTGCTCAGCAACCAAGTGGTGACACACATATCACAGGTTCATTTTATCTCCCAAGAAATTTTGTGAGAGATCAGTAGAAAGCAAATTCATGAAGTATTACAATCCATTGCTATGAGATATATGCTAACCTAAGATGAGGTACAACTACATTGCAGATTTGTGATGGTACCACTGATCTCAAATTTTTCACCCAAGGTGTGGAGGTGATTTGAAGAGCTACAAATAACCATCAGATAGGGGGAAGAAATGGTCTTAGGAGCAAAGTGAAAGTGCTCTTCTCATGTGGTGGCCTGATTCTTGATATATGAACTACAAAATGATGGCAAAGGAAGTGAAATGTAGCAAATTAAGCTAAAAAAGGAAATTATTGAGTTGTGCAAAAGCAAGCAAGGCTAGCACAGACAGTCAAAAAAACCCCAAAAAGAAAAAAAAACCAAAGGGAGATAGACTGAGGAAAAAAAAATGCTTTGAAGTACACAGGCTTATTATTTGATTTGTAAATAAGATGAAGCTCTCTCCACCCAGGTTATGAAAAGTAAAAATTGTCATGTATGGTTAATTGATGGTGACAGCTCTGGCATACACAGTGTAGGAGGTGGTGTTATTGTTTAACATGCCCTACATGTGTAGATAACAAGTTAGGCTCTCATGTTTGCCTACAAATTGTTGCTAAGCATGTTTCATACCTTTCATATTGATACTTCTGTTGTCTCTTGGTTTCATCTCTATTTCCTTTTAAGACAAACAAAAATGGAATATCCTGCAACCTCCAGCCGTATCTTGCTGTATTTCAAGCTAATACAGATTTAAACCCAGAGGATGCTTGAGGAAATAGATATCGGATGGATTTCATATTCTTAATTTTCCTTTTTTTTTTCTTTTTCTTTTTTAATCCTGGACTTCTCCGTTCCTGTTATTGTTTTCCAAATTCCCCATCCCTGGAAGAGTGATTTGAAATTGATCTTGGTTTCACCTCTGTTAACATCACCAAGACAATCCTGTTTCTCGACTCCCACATGTCACGTACTCAATGACCTGGTGAAGAGCTGCCTCCTCTAGTTTTTATTTCCCTACATTCTGCATATGCTCAGTGCTGGCAGAAAGCATTTGTGAGTTGGAGAAAGGAAAAGCTGCCAATGAACGCTGTGTCTGCACAGCGCTGCTAGAGGTGAACCCAAAATACTGACCCAGATCTGAATGTCCCTTAAAACTCAGTATCTTTATGCTGATGGGTTTTTTCCTCCAGCTAAGAATCCCAAGCACAACTGACAAATACAAGTACAGTATAGAGTTAGACTTGAGGAAAGCAAAAAGAACTAATATTTTACAGTTTAGTTCTGCATTTCTCAAAGGTTTTTTGAAAGCGTCTGTCCAAGTGAGACTTGACCTTCCAGGAGCTGGAAGTAACTGGGGAGACTGCTTCCTCATGCCAAAGGATTAATAAACATTCTGCTTGCCCACCTCCTCACTGTGCCATATGGCACAGATTTGAAAGCTTTAATTAGAAGTGCAAGAGGGTGAGAGGATTATTAACATTCCTACTGGGAAACCAGTGCCTTTTAATCAGTTTGCCCAGTCAGAAAACAATCTTCCTTCAATAGCTTTTGGTCCCCAAGACTGAGGCTCTTCCAGCAGTTCACCCCAAAGTTACTAGTTAACAAAAAAAAAGCTTTTTTCCTGGGGTGACCTGAATGTTCTTTGGGGGTTAGACTGAGTATCAGGTAAGGTCTGGTTCTAAATGTCTGCCCACAAAAGAAGTTTTCAGTGGTGGAGGTAGTATGGGTTCTCCAAATAAATGCTGACAGCCACCTTGCAGAGCCACTGTTCAGGTGGCTGGGATGAGCCAGCTGAAGAGGAACCCACCGTCTAATTCAAGAAAAGCAGCTGAAAGCCAGCAAAGTATTAAAACACTCAGAAATCAGAGGAGGGAAGGAACAAGTGGTATTGGCCAAGGAAAGCTATAAACCATCTGACTATGGAAGAAGGCTACTTGGCTCAGAGATGCTTTACTGTTTCTTCCACTTATTGTTGCCTTCCAAAGTGGATTATCATACTCCCTAAATGCCCTAATATTTAGCTCCTTCCCTTTCTTTACATGACTCATAAATCACATTATGCCTGTATGATTAAAAAAAAAAAAGGAGGAAAACTTCACAAGAAGGGAAAAATAATCATAATTCTATAATGTTAACTTATATCACAGAAAACTGTGTACATTTTTTCCCCATACAGGACATACTTCAAATAAAATAATTTTAACACCAGTAATGATAATGTTCTCTCTTCCCAACAGAAGTAGAATTGTTTTTTCACCCCAGTTTGGTACATAAATATAAGAAAATAGTCTTTGAATATTTACATCCACGGATTTTAAATGTTATTTCTTGATATATTTAATTTTCATTTTCTCTCCAACCACGGGCATTCTTTCCAAATTTATATACTAATCTCCGACCATCCACACGCTCAAGGATTTCTCTTTTGTAATAGTATCTGTTAAAATAAAACCAGAAAGAGATGTAAGAGTAAATTCACCCATGGTCCTAAAAGGCTGCTGCCAACTAGACAATCCCTTAGTTAGTCCTTATTTTCTACTGAGATATATACATAATAAGATCATTATAATTGAATGACAGAGAAGGGAACATGGATGCTTTCTTTTTCTTTTATATTAATCAGCTTCTGAGTTTAAATTCTATCATGTATCAGGTCAAAGCTGAATTGCCAGATATCACACACTTACCACTTATCACACATTTATCAGACAATCATATTGCTAGATGTATCACACACTCTTATGAGATTTCACAGGGATTTTTTTCCAGATAAGCCAGGTTCTGAAAATCATACTGGAAAAGAACCTCAATGCCCTTTTAAAATTACATTTTGATGTTTCAGGCATTGTGGAAAAATTCTCAAAATGTTAAATCAAAGAGGAAAGAAGTCCTAACACCTATTTTAAAGCAATGTATGTGGGGTATGCCTAGCTTCTGGACATTGCTGGAAATGACAAGTTCTCCAGCCACTGTGGGCCATTTAAACATTCCTGTGTTTCTGCAACCATATTCCCTTCCTACATTGGTTGTTTGGATGGAGCAAACCAGAACTTATATATATATATACACAATTATTTGTGTTATATATATATATCATATAATCTACGGAAACAGGAGAAGAAAAAAACATGATGCTATAATCTCAAAACTAGTGTGAGAGACTGTCAAAGAAAGCAACTGCTGCTCTTGACACATCATTTTTAAAAGTCAGACAAATTCTCTATCAAGTTGGTCTGTGTATGTGCCACAGTCTTCCTCAGCAACACCCAGCTCACCTCATAGCCCGGCTGAGTTTCTCGTAAGTCATGCTGCTGTTGTTTTTCTTCTTTCCCCACAGCTGAGCCACAGCTTCAGATTTTAAAAATCTGAAGACACCTTCTGACCGGTCTTCCCACTTGATTAATCCAGGGTTTTTCTCAGGATTGAGAAGAATATCTCGAATAAATTCCCAAAGATGAGTTCCTCGAGGGTCTGAGAAAGGAAAGAGGGCAGGAAAGAGTGTCTCAAGAGCTCTCTAGGCTATGCTTGCAATTTTTATGTCATCTACAGAGGGTGCACACTCAGGTCATAGTTCCTGTAGCACAGGACCCCCACCTCAGAGATATACAGGTGAAAAAAGACTGGCAGCCTTTTGACTGCAGGCAAGTGTTGGCCTCAGGCAGTCTGAGCCCTGTGGCAGGCAAGTAGAAGCCCCAGCAACCAGGGGAAGCAGTGTCCAAACACCCATTGCTTCCTTCTGCCTTTGGCACTGTTTCTGCCCCAAAGAGAACATGTTTAAGCTTTCCCCTCATCTCATTTGCCCATTTCCCCAATCCCTGTCTCCAGCACAGCATGTAACCTGATGTTATTGTGTGGCACATGAAACAGGTGAGATTACTGTGAAGCAGGCACCGAGCCTCCATCCATTTAAAAGACAGACAGAAAGCATGGCAGGTGAACTGCAATTCTGCACAAATGAGTAAGAAGGTGTAGAGTGGATAGAAGGACAGTGACAAAACTAGCCAGCCAAAATTGTATGTAACCAGGGAACCAAAAAGTTTAACCATGGTGCACAAAAGACGGAAACGAGATCTCCAAGTTCAACAGATAGACCTCTCAGTTTAAGCACAAATATCTCTCAAAGTTACTATCAAGACGGCACCAGAAAGTCCAGGTTAAAAAAAAATTAAATAAATCCATCAAGTCAGGTGAAGTAGTTTACAAATGAAGAATAACAAACAGTGACAAGGTGAGCCAGAAAGACAGCAGTCCTTTGGTCTGACTTCAAAAGCATGCAATTAGGCCAAATTAAGAAGGAAACAAGCTAGTCAAAGATGTGAAGGTAACTTGAAAATGGTGCACAGTGCAGTATAAGAAGAATTAGAGTTCAGTCAACTAATCCAGTATTTTAATTTATTATTATAATTGTTTTCTGGACCCATTAAAATGTGGCAGACCTAGCCTACCTGGACATAAGTAACTTATGGTCATGACACGGAGCAGTACTGAAGAAACTGGAAATGAAGGGGGTTAACCCAGACTTACAATGTGACCAGTTTTGTATGACCAGGCTGTGACTGAGATGTTAGAATCACAGAATATCTCAACTTGGAAAGGACTGACAAAAATCATCAAGTCTTACTCCCTGCTCCTTGCAGAACATCCTAGAACTAAACCACAGGACTGAGCATTGTCCAGATACTCCTTGAACTCTTTCAGGCTTGGTGCTGTGACCGCTTTCCTGGGGAGCCTGGAACTGGAGTTCCAGTGACTGACCACCCTCTGTGTGAAGAGCCTTCTCTATTGTACAGTCTAAGCTTTCCCTGGCACACTTTCACTCAATTTCCTCATGTCCTCTCACAGGTCACTAGAGAAAAGAGATTAGCAACTCCCCCTCCACTGCCCTCCCTGAGGAAGCTGGAGACTGGGATGGGTCAACCATCAGCCTTCTCTTCTCCAAGCTGAACAAGCTGACAGACCTCAGTTCTCCACAGGTCTTTCTTCAGAACAGTCCTGTCTAATCCTCTCAGGAACAATCTTTTTATACACAACACACATACACAAAAAACCACCCAGATATCTGTGTACAGATATAAATTTCAGGAGTTCTGTTGGGGAAAAGCAACAGAAGAAGAGTAAGAAGAGCTAGGAAGAGACATCATCTGGAGGTCATATTGAAACAGTATGAACCCAAATAACACAAAATGCAGTGAAGGACCAATACTAAGCTTTCCTATTCTAATCAGGGAATTCAATATGATGGAAAAGACATACATGGGATATTTTCAGCATTAAAAAAACTCAGTAAAGGACATTAATGGAACTATGTACAGAAATCTCAATTATGGTATCCTGTCTTCAGAGTCAGGTTGAATAAAAACTAGCAGAAAAGGTAGGTGAGGGGAGTGGAAAGACAGTCACATCAGGGGATAAGAAAGTGGCAAGATGAGGCACAGGTGCTTGCTTGTGATGTTGTGGGTGAGAAGTTCTGCAAGGAGATGCTGAGCAGGGTCTGTGGTGTGTGCTGCACCTGGCAGGCACAGGCACGAGCGTGACTGTGCCCACGCACAGGCCCTCCTGAGTTAATCCTGGGTCTTCCTCATCATTCCTTTACTCCACGCCAGCAGCCCAGCTCAACACAGGGCAGACGAAGCTGGTTTCTGGTTGCTTCCCCATAAGCCCTCAGTGATAAAAACAATTTGAAAAGTTTAACAATAATGAGTCAAAAAACTACTTAAACAAGCCATACTAGACAGTCAGATCCTTTCAGAATTCAATCACAATAATGATTCAATAGGTTTTGTGTTCAAATGCTTCCTCTTCCCTCCCAAATAGGATCTGATTTTCACTTGTTTCTCTTTCCTTCAATCAACTAAACAACCATTATAATCATGGATGTTGACTTACTGTGCTTCTTGGTGTGGGACTTTGGGGTATGATCTTGTGATTTTTTTGCGTCTGAAGAGTCTGCAGAGAAGGAAAATGAAGCCTATTTGTAAATTTGATTAAAGGCTTTCCATTTACTAGTACGTTGAAAGAAATAAAACCACAAAAAAGAACAAATATCTCTTCTCAAGATAATCACTTTTCGGAAGGTAATCTAAGTGAGGAGGGAGAGTTTTGTTTTCTGTACTACATGTTAATCAGCACACTTCTCAAAGAGACCATTGATGAATAAAGAATGAATGCAGAGGTAAACATTTGGCTTTTGAAAGCTAGATTTGATTAACAAATACCTCACCTCATGTTGTGTGTGAGAGAGAGAAAAATAGGATGATCACATCTGTAAAAGGAATCCTGAATTGTCCCATTATCTTAGTCTTTGCTGAAGCATGTATCTTTGGGGGCTTATTTGTTTCTGAAGAGATGATCTAATGGGAAATGTATGTGCTGGTACCAATGCACAGAACACCTACCTGACTAAAACATAATGAATTGGCAAAGCGCTGTTGTTTAGGGGGGCAGGGTGGGGGAAAGGGGCTGCGCTGGTAGGAGTTTTTGGCAGCAGGACAAGCATATATTTTTCTGTGGCTCAGAGCCATAGGAACAAGCCATTTCTCATCAATGGTACTTTATCACCTGCAGCCAGCCAGAGGAGGAATAGGGTTTCTGGCACTGGCATTTCTTCAGAAATCAAAAAAAAAGAAGTTCTGCCTGTTCATGACTGTAACCTACCTCGCAGTCTGCACGTTCAACCCTCCCGCCCCCAAACCACTGCAGCCTGGCTCTGCTCTTGCACTTAATGAATAGCTTTCATCTGATTGCTCTAAAAATCTGTGGGATAGACCTGAGAGGGAGCCCCTTCTGTGTTTGCTTTTCAGCATACCTCGTCCCTGAATCCCATAAAGCAAAGCTTAAGGTCCCACGCATGTTTTCCCAGCTTCTATGAATGCACAATTATCATACTTTTCATGGAAACCAGGCATTTGCATGGGAAAATGACTCACAGGAAATATTTATTTGCATAGAAACTTGTCAGATTTGCACAAGCTACTGCAATAACTGCATGTGAAAAGGTAGATGCAAAGTTATTCACACACTTGCTTTATTCATACATAACTGGAAACATAAACTGAACAAGACTGTGGGGGTAGGCCTAACCTCTGCTATTCTAAGTCTGATAAATTACTGCCATTGACCCCCAAGCAGCAAACGTGCTCTGAGTCATTTTGCCTTCCCTCTCTCAAAGACCAGGAACTAGCCTGAACCTCAGTCAGCTTGGAGGGGGGTGTGGTGTGGGGGAAGTAAAATGAGGCTTATTTCACTGCCTTTCCTCAGATTATGATTCTCCATATGTTATTAAAAGCCTGTGGGAACTCCAGGTAACGACTGCAGGACCCAGTTCTTTATTTGCCCTCATATAAATCCTTCTCATTTTAAAATCCCACAATTCGCTTGCAAATGTTTGTTATGCTCCACTTAGCTGGAAATTTATTCTTGGAAGTTCAGTTGCCTTCTGCCTAGCCAGTGATTTATTCTGGATTTCAGCTGTGTAAATAGCCTCCTGCTCTGCCACAGCTCCTACGTGGAGACTGGTTTCAAACATGCCATGTTAGGAGGCTGGGGCCTGACGGATGAAAAGAGTTATGATGCAGTTTCAACAAAGCCGTCTTGCAAAACTTTTGACAAAAGGTTACACATTATTTGCATATGATTCAGGAATGAGCCATTTTTTTACGGGATATACAAATTTAGTCTTTACAGGAGGCAGTGCCCTTGGCGTGCCACCCTAGCTCTAGGCTTAAGCAGTCAGCAGATAAACACACCGTGCCAGGTCCTGGACAGGTCCCCAGCCCTGTCAGAGAGCCCTGAAATCCTGGTAGCCATCTTGTGAGGGTGGGTGGAGGTGGTGGAGAAAACAAACACGGTGTTTGGTTGGGGTTTCTTAAGGTTCGGTGGTTTTCTTCTTCTGGTCAAGTTTTCTCTCTCTCTTCTTAATTTATTTTTTTTTTTTAAATTCGTAGCTGAACGCATAAGTTTTAGCTGCATGTCACTTGGCAAATCCAGCTCAGGAGGCTCGAGGAGCAGGAGATGGCAGGCACAGGGGCTGGGGCAGAAGTACAGGGCTGGCCCCAGTGCAAGGCTGCATGGGCTACAGAAAAGTGCTCTCCTTTTTCATCCTCCCAGGATTTCCTCCCTCATTTCTCTTGCTACACGGCCTCCTGAGAAGAACCCGCCTTTCCCTCGCCGCTTTCTCGCGCTCCCTGCCATCTCTGCTTTACCCTTTTCCCACTGCCTTGCTCTCCCACCTCCGCCCTGGTGCCAGCCTCGGGACAGGGCCCCCAGGGCCCCGGGCACGTGTGATCAGCCTGCACCTTGTGCAGGCACTGCAGCAAACAGGTCTGCACGGTCTCCTGCCCTTCAGCGGGCAGATCTGAGCTCTCCCGCACGGCAGGGAGGGCGCGTTCAGCGAGCACCCCGCTGCCAGCCGTGAGGGGCTGCGGGAGGAAGCCCTTGTGCGTTGGGGCACAGGGCTTGGTGTGTGCCCTACAGCTTCCCCAGCCTGGCCCCAAACCCAGCAACCGACTCAGTGTGAGTCACGGGCTCACGAGGAAACACGGCCACTTCTGGGGAGGAATGGGCCACTTGTTTGCCCCATGTGCTATTCCACAGAAAAGCGTGGTGTAGCTGGAATGTCTTGTCTCTCTGACACTGAGGTTTACCCCTTTGACTCAGTCACTTAAAAAGATATGTGGAGATTACAGATTATTTGATCATCTTTCTCTTGACAGAGAGACAGCAGAAGCATTTCTTGAAAGAGAGCTATTGTAATAATGACAGCTAATAAATCTGTCAGAATCATCTTTGCTCGGTTTAAAATTACTGGAGGCTCAGATGCAATCCTACAACAGAAGACCACAGAGACTATTACATGTCGGTAGCTCTGGGACAAGTGACAAACAATTAAAAACATAATTACAAGTTTCTTACCAGAAGATTGGTGACTAGGTGTCATCATGGAAATCTGAGCACGACAGAATGTTTTACTGTCCAATAACTCTGGGAATTAAAAAGAAGACGTTTAAACTAATAGCCTCAGACAACAATAAAGCCATCTCAGAATGCATGAAGTACTGTGATGTTAGTTACCTACTGTGCTACCATAGCCACTGTCATAAAGATAATTCTCTTCCTTCCAGGACACCATTAATGACGGATCTGAAGGTAAAGGGACAAAAGGAAAATCAGATCACTAAAAGAACGTCCTTTAGCACAGAGGTAAATATTGAGCACTGAAAGAATTTAAAATATGGAAAAGAAAGAAAAGCTGTCAAGGGAACCAAGAAGTGAAGGGCCTGTGTACAAAATAATTTCCTTCCATTCAAATTATGCATGGAGTTTTGTGTATTCAGGAAAATGTATTTACACAAAGCACTGACTTTTAGAAATAATGGAGTATGCTCTTCCTTTTCCTGACTAGTACATCATTTATGCCTGGCCTTGAAGGAGGTTTCCTATGCCAGATCAACTCAAATTCTACCCAATCCAGTCCGGAATTCTCAGCCCCTGATGATTATGACAGTGCGTTGGAGCCACAGAGATGAAAGTGTTCTCAAATATCTAGTAAAACAGAAGGATGCGTATGATGAGTATTTATTTCTATAATGGTAGAACTCGAAAGTCCTCTCTGAAGCACAGCTTCATGTTTAAGCACATAGTGAGAAACATCAAAGCCTAATGCTAGATGAAGGGCCATTTTATTCTAGGCATGCTAAGTCCCCATCCTTAGCCTAAAAACCACCTTCATGATTAGTGAAAAATAATTTTTAGTGACCTTCTGGTCATATGAATCAATATAAGTAGAACAGAAGTACTGTCTTTAAGACCTGTACACTGGTCTGGAAATGCTTCCTTTACAGTGCATTTTTAAGGTCAGAAGCCTTAAAAATCTCTTTTTATTTTGAAACCAGGTCAGAAGGGATGAGTTATAAGGTTCAAATCTAGGTTAAACCTAATTTTTTTCATGTTCATATAAATGAAATCAAAAACCCCAAAATGAGTTACAGCTAAATAATCATGTTTGGCCAAGTTACCACTTATGACATAGGAATTTAGCAGGCATGCTAGCTAATAGCTGCATGTTTGGGCACCCAGAGGTTGCGTTCCTACAATAGCACACACCCTTTGCTTGCTTGGACACCTGATCTGCCTAATGCTGCCTCTGAAAACAGGCCTTACCCAGCCAGAACATGCGGACAGTGCTCACCTTTCCATTTTGGCTTTTTTCAGTAGCCTTGTCTTTGCAGCTGTGGTGGTTTACTGGAGTGAGCTGGGCTTCCCCTCAAAACCACCAGCCCTGTCCCTGCTGCCTCACATGGAGTAACTTTTTCAGCAGCCTTATTCCACAATTCCTGCTCCCCCACATGCAGAAACTTTACCCACTCCCACTGGCTGTGGTTGGCACCATCATAGCCCCACCAGGCCACTCCTGATCCAGCACATCCAGGAGAACCATCCCTCAGTTAGTCCTTTCCAAGACGTGCAGCTGAGGTACTTTGCCCTCGCCTCTGGTAGGAGGAGGGAACAATATTACACCAGGATCTCATAAATCAGGACTTAAAGGATTACTGGAGTTAGCTCTACAGAAAGCAGCAAGGCTGCCTCATGCACATCTCCCATACCGCCAGGAGTGGATTGCGGATTGCAATCCTTGCCTGCTGCGAGGAGCATGTGGGTAATGTTCCCGGCTGGAGAGGCTGGACTCCAACAGGCTAGGTGGATAAACAGGCTGACAGTATTTGTTGGAGATGCCACATGCAACAGATCTGTATTTGTTCTGCCAGCAGATAATCAAAATGTGGCTTATGGGCACACCTACATGCAAAGAGGCTGGGACTAGTGGGATAGAGAGTGTGTGGATATGGACAGGCGTGATCTGGCAAAGGAACAAGGAAAATAATTGTGCCTGAAGAGGACGGCTGAATCAAGCTGAAGTTCTTTTCTCAGTTAAACAAAGCCCTGGGAGGAAAGGGATCTAGTTATAAACACAGCCAGAAAAAGAACTGCAACAGCAAAACTGCAGATTCTATCAAACCAAACTACTGCCTGAACTTCAGTTTCATTGAAACCTGTGAAGAAATTAAAATATAACATTTTGTTTTCTCTCCAAGCTGATTTTTTGAAACCTCCTCATGTTTCAAATATTAACAGCACTTCACAACAAAATATTTTTTCTTCCTTTCTTTTTTTTTTTCTTTAAATGGAGCATATAGTTAAAATAGTTGTTTTGAAATCTGCTGAATGAAGCATAAAATGAAGTCCTCTACAAAGCTGCTCCATGGAGCATCTCAAATCATTCCAACTCTGAATATCAATGTAGGCTGCTGATACTGCAGTATCCAGAAAAAGTGGCCACATGCATGTGGTATTACCTGAAACTTCAGAAGTAGGCACTGACTAATGTTTCTATTATTTCTTTCATTCTGCATGATCCACTTTTCATTTTATTGAATGCCATTTTGATTTGTCTCCCTTGGAAGAGGGGTCCCCCATTTTCACAACACAATTTACCCAACTTCTACCCACCTGTTTGCTCTGTCTTCACAATGACGTTATGAGATTGGTACATGTCGCTTCCACACTGACCTGCAAGAAACCAAATTGGCAGATAGGAGGTATGAGAATGAGCACAGAGGAATCAAAAATATTAGCTCCAAGCAGCAACTTCTACACCTGAGCCACAGGGCTGATTTTGGAGAGGGAAACATTCCCTCTTCTCTTCATCCTTCAGATCTCTGCCGTAAGTCATAGCCAAGAAATTTAGCAATACAGTAAATGAGCTGTAAGCAGAATAGCAAACAACAAATACAATCTGCCCGGCAGGTTTCTGAGGAACGTGAATGACTTCTGAAGATCTCAGAATTCAGACCAATGTACATGTATCCCTCTATAATATCTATTTACCATTCCATTTTAGGTGCTGGAGGTTGCTGTAAAGTAGTTGTCCTGCCGTCCCAGCTGCCTGAGTGAATTCCTGCAGGCTCATACTACACAGATGTTCCCCATTGATATCAAACTCCTGGAAAGGTATGCAGTTGGCATCCAGCTGGTTGGTGTCAAGGAGGTGCTGCAGCCACTCCCAGACTTGAAACTTAGTCCAGTACTGCGGGTGTATTTCATGCCACTGGGTTCCATAGAAGCTACTGGACACTGGAAAAGAATAAAAATATTTACTGTCTCTGATAGTCATCAACAATAAGATCTACAGCCAAATTGCACATCTTGGAAGTCTACAGACCTAGACCCTTTTCTCAGTCCTTAACATTGGCTCAATACTGTTGCCAGAGAAGATATTGTGGAGGTTTTGGCCTCAGTTTTCCACCTAAAAATTGGACACTATTTCATTACACACCTCTTGGCTGATTGATTTGCAGGAATTGATTTATTAATGTTGGCTAAATGCACCCACATTTTCTGAGAGAAGATTCTTTACAGAAGTACTGCTGAAAAATGATGTGCGGGAAAATGGCTTTATTGCATCAGAAAATGATGGAAAAGCCTTGGCAAAACTCTCATAAGGTGACATGGAAACTGAATAAGAACTTAGTGGGGGCTAAATATGAATTGTGGGGTTAGAAAAGGGAAGGTTAAAAGCATTCTCATACCGCTCCACGTTAAAAGTCTTTCATTGTGGGCCATGGTTTCATGACAGTGTTGGCATTCTGATGGAGCAGAATTGCTCCATCAGGGCAATTCATACAAATTTTCATACAAAATACATCTATTGCTGTAGTCAGGTAAGGTGATTTCTGAATGTAGTTGTAAAACTAATTTTTAGTTATGGAAGCTGCCTAATTTTCTTGTTAGAATGTCTGAGTCTTTTCTTCCCAATCTCTTAAACTGCTTTCAGTTGTATGTCATTGCACGACAATAATTTGCATGTGCAAATGGAAAAAAATTGTACATGGGATAGGATCTTTACGTAAGATAAGAGCAAAAGCAGGATTGCTTTGGTCTGTCCTCACAGAGTTCAGTGTAATTTATTCGCTGGGAAAGGAGGAAAATGGACTATGCCAGACAGAGGTGACGGTGAGATAAAATGTTCACAGGTGCAAGAAGGGTTTAAAGCTGAGGGAATGAGAGATTACAGAAGATACACAGAGAGACTGTGATGGCCTATCTCTGCAGTGATCCTGCTCCAGGACATGGCACCAGTCTGTTCCCAATCTCCTCTAGAAAAAAATTAACCACACAGTGAGAAATACTGACAACAGTGGATATTGCTAGAGGACCACAAGCACCAGAATTGGCACATGTCAGGAAATCACCTTAACACAGGCACACTAGACCTCAGCTCTCTTCAGCTGAGGTACAGGACACAGTTTCCAGTAACACAAAAACAATCCCCACAGTTATTTAGTTTTCTTTGCCAATACTAGTCAACAAGGCTTGTGTAAGTAACTTAGGGAGTTTGCAGGGACTGTTCCTCATCCTCCTGTTGAAGGATTTGGGGAATGAAAGTGGAAATTACTAAAAGTGCAGTATGTCAGAGAAAAAAGGTTTGCTGGAGCTGTCAAATATCCCCTGGAAGGGAGGTTGATTTGTATTCTTACCACTTAAGAAGAATAAAGGGCTTTCAAAGGCCACTAGAATCCTAATGTTAGCAAAGATACTTTAGTGAGAGGAGAAAGTAGCTTAGGGTAAAAGTAAGCGAAGTGGTGAACTACTGCTCAGGCTGGTCTTAGCTTTGAGCTTCCTGTTCCTCTAAAACATAAGTTAATTCTGAGGCGTTTAAATCCTGGAAATTTTATATAGAGCCCCCCCATTTTCCTCCATGAAAGCCTGTGAAAGAGTGAAACTCAGACATTACTTTTTTTCTGTATGACACTGTTATAGACAGACAGACACATTTATTAAGCACATGTTGATGTATTCCTGTGTATTTAGAAATTACACATCAAAAAGAACAAGCGTTTTATTAAGTGGGAACTTTAACTCTTAGTTTTGTTGTAGTATTACTTGGATTAGAAGGACAAGAGCAACATGTGACTGTCCACTTAGATTTTAAGTTCTGCCTGTCCGTTGAATAATGAAAACAATTCTAAAATTATGTCAAGCATCTGCAGAGATATAGATTTATATATTTATTTTTATACTGACAGAATATATATGAATATATTTTTATGTACACAGATGCATGATCAGAAAACTGTAAGAAGAAAAAAGGAGAAAAAAATCACAAGACACAAAATATCTAGTGCTCTAATGCCAGTCTAATTAGAAAGCTATCTAGTAATTTGTGCTAAAAGCAAATACAGCAAAGGAACAAAACCACTTTGCCCCTGGAAAGACAGAGAGGTGATTAGCATTAAACAGTAATGTTGGTTCAGGGGAAGCACAAGGGGTAAAGGTACGAGAGAAAGAATTTTGGACTGAGAAGAGAGAACTTTTGGCACTTTCAACACCATTAAATTTTACGAAAGACAGCCAGTAAGAAAATGAACAATAAACTGGTCCCTTTTGCAAGTTCAGCTTCTTAGAAATTAAGTAACAAATGAAAATTTTTCTTACCAGAAATGAAACTCCAGAAAATTAGTACTACTGAAAAGTAACACTCGTACATTCTTAAAGGTGTAGCAGCCCCTTTCCCCTGGCCTCCCAAAAAAGAATACGGCCCAGAGCAGTTGAAATCCTCCTACCATTGCATGTGGAATATCCATCTGTCCAGGAAGGCTGCTGGTGGAGTAGATTGCTGCTGGAATTGATACTCATCCTGCCAGCTCCTTCCAAAATCATGATCTGTAAGTGAATCAAACAGCTTGCTTAGTGAGCGGTATCTAGTCCAAGAGGTAAATGGCAAAAAAAAAAAAATCCACTGAAGGTGAAGCAAGGAGGCCAATTCCATTTGTAGAAGAAGATACAACTGAAATCAAGAACATGTTGACACAACCCCTTTTCCACTGCCACAAAATCTCCTTATGATAAACATTACCATGATTAATTTGCATACGCAAGAAGCAAGTTTCTACAGCTGCCCATCCATAAATGAATAATCTGTAATCAGAAAAGAAGCCGAATGAAAAGACAAGGCTCTTGACAGAGCAACACATGGAAACTGCCAAGCTTTAAGAAATTAAATACTAAATAGTTTAGGGGTTTTTTCTGCTTTAAAGAGAAATTTGCTTTAAACAAGTTCTTCTTTTTTTCTTTTTTTTTTTCTGAAGGGGAGAGAGGAAGAACTTTCCAATAACTGCAAATGAAACTATACAGTAGACTACAAGCCATGCTCAGAAAAATCCTTTACACAGAAGGATACACATAATGTTACAGGGAAGTAAGCCTTACAGGGAATATCTTGTCAGCTGACCCAGTTTCTTATCTGATCTGTGTCAGCAGTGTCTATAACACTTCTTGGTAACAAATCTCACAGATCATACATTTCAACCTACCAAAAAAATCAGATGGTCAAAGATCTTGTAAATGATGTAACAGAATCAATATTTTGGAGTGACATCGCCCCCAAGACAGCATTCCCTCTTTTAAGCAAACTTTCCTTTCCATGTATCTCAGCATTATCACATGAGTAAAATTGTCCTTTACTTTTTTTATGCTTAAGAAATAAACTCTACTTGTATGACACTCTAAAAAAATGTTACATTTATCTCATGCTTAATAACTCCAATGAAAGTGTACAAAATTCCTCAGTGATGGGTATTTTTGATGTTTTACATTATCTTTGAGTGGTGCGAAGTTGTAAAGTTTAAAAATATAAATTATAACCAAAGATATTATTGAAGAGATTGGGAAAGTAATTTGTGAAACATTACAAAGGCTTTGGATTTTAATTCTTATATACACAGGGGAAAAAAAAAACCCAAACCAAACCCTTGTTCAAAAATATTGAGAACCACAAAGTCTGTAAAAACTAAACATTAGACACCAGGATGGCATGTGCACGCAACTAGAGTTCACCCTAGAATTAAAAAGGTTATGAAATAAAAAATGGACTAGTGAAGGGTAAAGTCACTGGTTCTTGGCTGTTTATTCCACTGAGGTGAAAAAACATCCACTGAGAGCACAGTTCTACCCCCTACAAGCTCATGCCAGCAACCTTTAAGGTAAAAGAGAAGGAGTCAATAGAAACACTTACAGCATTGGCTTTAAAAGAGCAGTCTGAAAATTATCTGGATTGGTATCTTCCTCTGTCATTTTAGATAAATCATATAACTTAAAACTTAGAAGTTTTTATTTCCTCCCCCCACCCCTCTTCCCCGCTATGTATTTGGAGAGGGAAAGACAGAGAAGTTACTGACAATTGCTTAAAAAGCCAAAGCCTTAGAGCCTTAGGAAGTTTAAGGAAGTTTATCACAGGGAATGGTGCTTTACTGTATAAACTAGTTTAGGGCTTTTGGTTTGGTTTTTTAGTTTGGGTGTTGGGGGTTTTTTTGTTTCTGTTTTGTTGTTGTTTTGCTTTTTTGTCGGGGGGGTTGTGTCATTTTTTTGATTTTGTGGGGTTTGGTTTTTTTTTTTGGTCTGGGTTTTTGGAGTCTTTTTTCCTAGCTACACAGAATTGCAAAATCAAACCATGGATGATTTAGGAGTTGCTTTCTACCTTTAATTCTAGCCAATCTGTGATTCAGTGACCACTAGCAAGGAGGAATTAATTTTAATTTAATTTCTCATAATAGGGGTTAAGGGGTTAAGTGGGGTCATAAAATATTAAAAATTGAGAGAGATACTTCTAACAATTGAGAGATACTTCTTGTCCCATTCTGGCCAGATGAAAGATGACTATTGCACCAGTCAGTACATTTATACAAGTTACAAGACATTTTTTTTACCCCTGTATAAATGCCAAGTGACTTAGTATTGTGAGTGAGAAGGTGTGAGGAAGCATTTGAATTTAATCTCATTATTATAAACAGGTTCTGCCTATAACATACATAAATTACATACTTGATGTTTAAGAACTTTTAAGCAATAATGTATGTTTGACACTCACTTCTGTGGTTGTACAGGTTGATGATGTATCAAGTTATTTCTTTAAATTTGGATTAAATCATTAAAGACAATTAGGTATGAATGAATGAAATATTAATGAAAAGACGCTTTTACAATATCAAATAGAGGTGAGGTAGAATACCAGCTATTCTGGGAAAACAATAAAACTTGAGGATTAGGAAAACACACTTAAAAACTTAGTTTGCTGAATTCACTAATTTAAAAAAAAATTATAATATGGACTACATAACTTAAACCCATTGATCTGATGTCAGTTTTACAGAAGCTATCTCAGAATTAAAAGTACTGTGTTATGTGGTTTTATACTCCGCAACTTCCGTAATTTCTGGAATTCTACAAAGATTTCATAACTTGTGCAAAAGGCTTACAAGTACATCAGGGAAAACATGTTCGTATGAACTGAAATTATTTCTGTGTAATTTTGTCCTGAAAATTCAGTTAACTATTTCTTCTTCATAACTAATCAGGCGAATTTCCAAACCAAAAGATCCTATGACACTTTGATTCGGCAACTGAAGCTACAGATAGTTAAATAAACAAATCATGTGTCTTGCATAGTTTTTCCACTCTAGCAGTAACTAAAACCAATGCATTAGAGATCTGAAAAGAACTCTGGCAGCCTCTTCCCGAGATCTAAATTTTAGCTATTTTCCTTTAAAATGTCCTCTCCCTGTCACAGTCTGGCAAACAGTTGCTCTTCACCGTGTTCCTGAACAATACTAGTATTATTTTCAAATAATGTCCATGGAACTTGCTTTACAATTCAATCAATCAATCATCCTGGTTTTGGAGGCTAAATAAATTATCTCAACCTCAATAGCTTAATTAATTTCCAGTATCCCTTGTAGGAACAATTGCCTAAGAGGGAGAATTTACAATAGATATTAATCACAGAAGAACAGGATTTAGCTTTAACCTAAACTTTACCAAAGTTCTGCATATTACTCAAGGAACGGGTTTTTTGGTGTCTTGAAAATTTTTAGGTCACCTCCTTTATCTTAATGCAAGGGTGTTCCTTATTTGGAAATCATTCTAGCACTTTGTTCAGGAGGATTATAAAGTCCTACTAACAGCTTCCACACCTTTTCTTGGAAGCATGCAGCATTACGCTTAACAATATTTTCTGTATGAAAACTAAACTGGGATTTTCTTCATGTCATCCCGTATATGCCTTTCGATGCTAAAAATTCATGGAAGATTTATGTTTATAGCAGTGGCTCATCCCATACCTGAAAAGATTTTTGAGTCAGAATATTGGAAGCAGCATGTTCCTCATTAGTCCAGGGCCAAATGCTCAAAACTCCCCGGTGTACAGACAAACCTGGTTAAAGGGCGTGAAACCTCAAGGGGAAGGACACATAAGATGTTCAGTTTTCTTTTAATTATATTCCATGTATCAAAGTGAATTGTGGAACTAATGAAGCTTGGTTTCCTATGAATGTGTATCTTGTGGTTGGATTCTCTAGTGTTTAGTAAGATGTGAGTGCTGATTGAAGTTTTTCCCACGGTTGGGGCATTCATAATATCTCATTGTCTCAAAGTAGTGAGCTCAAGCGTCACTTTTGCTTTCAGATCGAGTATTAATGGATTTTCCTTCTGTACTTGGCAGCCAGTTTTCATTAATCCTGTAAAAACTTCATATCTCTGGGACTTCTACTCCCATATCAAATTTAATTAAAACTGGCGATGAAACTCAAAGATTGTTACAGGCCAAATGTAAAAGCCAAAAGACAGAATTACCACAAAAGCCTCATTTCCTACGGAAACAATATAAAAAGAAATTCAAGTTGAGCTGATATTTTGGAAAATAATATAAAAAAATCTTGAGATCTGTCCCTCTACTATGACATGGCACATTATAAATGAGAGCACAGATGAAATGCCATTTGAGTGTATTTCTATAGCCACATACATGTTTATATCTGTGCATGGCAGGTGTCTGTACACACAGTCCCATTCTGTTCCCCTGAAGAGGTGCTGTCTCTGGCGTTATAACGCTACACAAATAATACTTTATTCAGCCAGCACAGTTAAATATAATTGTGCACTGGTGTTCAGCAAAACTCTTTCTGGAGAGAGTCCTGTTAGAAGGGATTATTGCATTTAAAAAAAATAAAAATCTTTCACCAACATATCAGGTGGTATTCCAAAACCAAAACCTGAAGGCCTCTCTTAGTAAAAGCTCCCACTGGAGTCTGAAGTAGCTTTGGCTGAGCCACAACCCAGCAACTCGGCAGTAGCAGGAGGTCATTTGCTCTGCTCTTCTTCTCCTCCATGACCACCTGACCACTCTGAGTAAACAGCGATAATGGAAAGAGCAAGGAGCCATAGCCTGCCTGTGGAGCAAGTCCAGCATTACAGAAAAACATATTTACAAATCCTTGAACCTTGAACACTATATAGTGCACTCTATGCGAATTATTTTATTGCACTACAGGTGTGCTCTGAAAATAAATTGCTCTGAAAATAAATTACTCTGATCCCCATTTCCACATTCAACCCTTCATTCAATCTTAACACCCATACAAAGAGTATTCTTTGTACCAGAATCTTTCAAGAACAGCTTATATGAAATGACACAAAAATTCCGTATGCAGGAAAAGCAAATAAACAGTACAGAAAATGTGATAGAATCCTGAAGCAGTACAACCAGAGTGATTGTTCTGATACCAATTCGTATACTTGCTTGTGGACACAACTCTGAAGTCAACTGAGGGGGCGTGGAAGGGGAGCCCATAAGAGAAATGGCTCCGCAGGGGAAGGGGCCCCCAGCTGTCCCTCTGTAGGGACATCCCGTCCCCATGCACTGCACAAAACACAACAACGACGTCTAGGGCAAAACAGACTGAAACTACTAAGCCATGACTCCACCTGTAAGCTATGCAAAGTCTAAGAGTGACTTCTAGCTGAGACAAGCTCAGTGCAGCTCCTCCTGGCGTGTCCAAAAGGGTGGATCTCTTTTGGCATATTTACCTATGGGATTCTTCCCCATTTTTCCCCTTTTACCATCATGGCTGAACTTCAAATGTAGATTTCACCCAGGCCTATTTTCTTTGAAGTCTGTTATGTACACAGTGAAGACACAATCCCTGCTTTTCAGGGCTTGGAGTTTATGGAACAAGTATCTACAGAGTATGTTAAATATTTTAGATCATTACTGCATCTTGGATTCCAGTCAAAGACTTACACGGTAATCTAAAATAAATAATACCAAATGATAATTGGAACTGAAGAGTAACAAAACCTGGATTTTTAAAAATTCTTTTCTTGAAAAATCAAAAGACTACCAAGTGGGCAAAGTTTTCAAGACATCACAAAGGACATGTACGAAACAGCACGTGGCCTTGCTCCACACATACGGCTACTTCGGAAACATAAATGCCTTGTACTTGTAATGTATATGATCAATTAGCTGCTTTGCATTCCAACCAGCTATTTTACATCTCCAGTGGTGCTAAGGGCAGGCACAAACTGAATAGATGAATGTTGAAAGCCTGTTTGCATGCTACTGTGAGCTTTGGGTCTTCTGTTATGGGTTTTTTTATTCTCTTTCATTTAATGTGCATTACTACCAGGGCTCCAGGGTCCTAGTCTGAGCCAGCGTGTCTATACATACAGCTATGGCTGACCCAAAGATTGCCCTGTGATCTTTATCTGTCTAATTTGCAAAGGTCTCAGGTTCATCCTTGGTGTCTGTGCCAGACTCCCACATAAGATACCATCCTTGCCATGGCTCACTTTCAGATGTGACCTCTTCTGCAGGGTGTTAGCATCTCTTCTGGTCATGTAGATTCAGATGTAGTTACAGATTCACACTTCCATGTTTCCATACCTATAGTGCCTACAGAGCAGAGGGAAGCCTCAAAAGAAAGAACTCATCTGCAGGCTGATTATTTACAGGCATCTGCTTCACAACAAAAACCTCAACTCTGGACGACTTTGCTACGGCCTGCAAGGTACCATTCAGGTGAAAATCTGTGCAGCTTGACCTGTTTGATGATAACTTCAAGACTCACCACTAAGAGAACTTAAAAACTCTTACAAAGCTTTGAAGAAAGTTCATATGAAGAAACACTCTGATCATACTCAGTATTTGTTGTAAAACATACCAAGCATTTGATGCATTTCATTTTTAGTCCATCTCATATGCCTTTGGGCCACAGTAACAAAATCTGTTTACTGAATCACATTATGACTATGAAGTTCAAGGAATCACTTTTATAAGAAAATTTTCTAAATAATCTCCAGAATTTGTGGTATTCAGGATTCTGGTTTCGTTCTTTGGGGCTAATCTTATTTCCTACTACACCTCTCTGAAGGGCACGTTTCTATGCTTACATATTTTTGGAGTATAGATCTGTGGTTCATATGCATAAAGCCATCTTTGCATGTGCAAAACTGGTGAGCTCTTGGTGAGCTTTCAGAGACTATATTGAGACCTTGATCATTTACAGTTGTGGGCTTTGGAAAGGAAGACTTTGGTTTATTCTTTTGTTTTCTTTGAGCCTTGTACATTAAATGTATACATGAAGGTAAACTGAAAGACCAGAAAAAGGAACATGAATAGGAAAGGAGTGTTTAACATATACCTACATTACAGATAGGATCATTATAAACAAAATCAAATAAAGCCTGATTGGAATATTTTATTACTAAAGATCTTATTTTCTTGATGCACTACAAGGCAACTTTTGTAAGAGATATGTGGTGGTTGTTTAAACATGTTCATATGGATGCTTCAAAACCTTGCATATATATTTTAACTAAAGAGAACCTTGGGTAGAAAAGTTAGGATCTAGATCTGTATCTAAGCTATCCCTCGGCTCCAGGGTTTGGGTTTGGTTCTTATCTCTCTTTTAACGATGTAATTTAAAGACAAAACCGTAGTTCAGTTTCCTTTTTGAGAGGGAACAAAGTTCACTTTATGAATGCAAGGAAAAAAAATTACTTGATGATATGCACAGTTTCATAAGTTGTTTTTCTCTGACCCCTTTTTTTCCCAATAATCTTCATATGAACTGACTTCAATTTTCAAGGCACTCATTAGTAAAATGAAAAGAAAAAAAAAGGAAGAATTTTAAATAGAATGTTGTTTGTTTGTTTGTTTTTATAAATCAGAAGCAAACAGAAGGCAGATTGTGTAGAGTCCTTGAGGCATAGATGTGTCTGGCAGTGTTAACTACCAAGGGTTTGTACTTCAAATTTTCCCCATTGTCATGTTACTTTAGCAGGGAAAACAGTGAAATGGAACCTGCCACTTAACAAGGATCTGGTGTTTCAGATCTGTGCTTTCCTGTCATATCACTGGCTAGATGTGCACCTTCTTGCCATGTCACTAGTTTTAGAGAATTAAAAGGATAATATCATCATTTATTTTACTGTCAAAAACCACATCCTTCTTTTCGCAAAGTTCTGTGCACAGATCCATATAATATTAATGATTAGCTGATACAAAAAGTGAGTCAAGAAAAAAATCTTATTTCCTGTGATAGATGTTTGGATTATATTTGCAGTAATGTATTCTTAGAATGTTTGGAACAAGTAGACAGATTCAGTAAAAACTGGCCAAAATAAATGGGCTATTTTCTTTTTTATTTTTCAGAGTTGGCTTTGACTGGTATATAGCAATTCTTTCATTACTGTCTGCACCACCTCAGCAAGTTCATGATAATTTGGGTCAACCATTTTTTCCTGAATATTTAGAAGTCATTTGCCATAGATTCATCAGGCTAGCCTCAGGGATACAGAGTCTTGGAAACACAATAATGGGAAAAACTGCCTTTGCTCTTTATTCTTCTTTCAGCACTTAATACCACACCTCATGGAACAACTCCACACCTCCTTTCATGTCCTTCCTATCTCTCTGGTACATCCTTCCTCTAACCAGGAGCCAGCTCATCTCCCTAATCTTCTTTTGCTAAACACCTTTCTTTTGCTTACAATACACTAAATATACAAATGGCCAAAAAGCACTCTAGATGGCCCTGTAACTTGACAAGCCACACATCTATAATTACGTGTGAACCTCATCAGCTAACAAAATATTACCATCATGTTCTAACACCTTCTCCTTTTCCCTTGGCTCTGGTTCCCCAACCACTTCCCTCTACCTTCCACGACAGCTTCTCTTTGCATTGCTTTAAAGACTAACAGCATATTGAGGGAAATGTTTTCCATACTGCTAAATAGAGCCTTGTGTGACTGTTCAGTTGTTAGTGAATAATGACAATAATAACAGTAATAATTGTGTTTGCATTCATGTTTGGCTCTCATTAGATGCTGACTCGTTGCTGACATAACAGCCACTCAGATATACGCTGCAACAGCAGCCAGTATTTCATGTGGAAGTTCACTTTAACCACTATCACCACCAACACTTCTCTTTTGTTATGGGACTAGTCTGGTTTTCAACAGTAACAACCATTAATTTGCCTACTAAAAAAAAAACAAAACAAAAAACAAACAAACAAAAAAATTGTGTTTTTTCTCTTTCCCTTTTTGTAAACTCTGTTTAATATATTTTGTTTTAATAAAGGGCATCTACCTGGAAGCTGCAAGGTTCCTATTTAGGGCTGGTTTCTGAGCAAGAAGCAAACAGAATAAGGAACTTGGGATGGAGACCCAAAACAGTAAAGTGTCTTGGGGAATGTGCAGATTTTCCCATTGGACTACCACTTTTTACATTAATTGATTCATTTAATCAACAAACTGATTGTGCTTCTTCATTAAATGCATGAGGGCTGCAGCACAAATTAACTAGGGCAGAGAAGTTGGAAATTAAGCCCAAAGAATTTTGTGCTAAACTATGCAGCTTTCTAGGGATAGAACCTAGCTGACAGAAGTACTTATATCACGTTACAACCCACTGCCTGAATAACCACAATATGTCCACACTTTTTTTGCCAATGGGATAGGAAAAGCATATTTCAAACAGGTGATGAAGCAGTGGCAATGCAGGGTTCATGGAGGGAAGAGTCAGTCTGCAGAGCTGACTGGGAAGGTTTATTTGGCTATTAACTCCTCTACCACATTCCCTAGCACCAAGCTGGGACTTGCTGATCCCACCTATGAGATAGCTCCATCCAGGATGCCTGCTTGCCCTGCATTCCTCCCCAGACTACTGAGTATCCCAAGGTGAACCTCTGTTTGCCCCACGTGGAAGTTGTCCCCACGTGGCTATCACTGGAACAGCCCAGTGGAGCCCACTGACCCTGTTTCAGAAGGCTGCTGCCAGACCATCACTTTTACTACCACTCACATTTGTGTGGTTTTGATAAACATTTACTTGGAGCCCAGCTGTATCCATGTGGTTTCTTCATCCTGTATTTGTTGAGAGTAAGAGATTGCAAGACCACTTCCCTGGCATCCCGCTCCAGTGGCTGTCCTGTGTGTTTACCACTGGTGTAGCAGCAGGCTCGCTTCCCCACTGCTCCCAGGACTGTGAGACTCCCAGAGCCACATGGCACTGGGACAGTACTTTACATATATTGCCACCACTTGTTTATGCTCACTGCCTTTATTAAAAGCAACCAGAAAACGGGGGAATGAGGTTTCTTTGCTCTGTAGCCACCTTCTACAGGTAAGTCAAGAAGCTGTGGGAAATGATGTCTCCCCACTCCTGTAAAAGTCAAGAACACCTTCCTTGTCTCCCTCCTGCCTGTGGTTAGAGGAGCAACGCTCCCGTGGCGTCACTCCTTCTCACCTGGCACAGCAAGAGCTGCCCATCCTGTTTCCATTGATTTCTGCAGTGGTTGCGTTAAACAATACAATGGAGTATTTATGTGTCAGTGTTAGGCGCAGGTTATTAAGTAAAACCCACCGTAAATAGAGCCGTTAATTCAGTTGCTGGCATGGCTCTCTGTTATCTCCTCAATACCTCCCAGAGGGTATTAGTCTTACCCTTTCGTTTGAGTTGGCAGCAGAGTTATTTTTTTGCACCTGCTGCTCTACTCCGATAACAACACAGGTCAGCTTTGATTTGTTGGAATATAAACAAGAAAAGCAAAGCCAGGCATCTGCCTCAACAGCCAGGGCTGGTTTGACAGCAGAGCTTTTCTCATTGCATTTTGTAAAAATGTGCTCTTTCGATTCTTATGTGAACTCTCTCCTGTTTCACAAATAGTCCTTTGCTACAGAACAGCCCGGCGTCACAGAAGAGCTCCACATTATTCTTTTCCATCAATGGAACCAGTCAAAGCAAAATTCTGCTCTAACACTAAAGTCAGAAGAAGTATCATGCAAAATACACAAAGAAAAAGCAGCTAAGACATGGTGGTTCGAAAATTACTGGGAAAAAGCAGCAAGTGTAACAGTGAAGGAACTTTCTTGAGAGATAAAGAAAACCTGAAAGACTGGGAGGGTAGTTTGCTTTCTCATATGAACCCACACACACTCCATCTCTTAATTTACTATTTCACAGGGGAAAAAAAATAACACTGAGTCCGTGAGTAGGTACTCAGCTGGGAACTGAGCTACTTTTAAGTTCTTCTGAAAATTAAGCCTGCAGGGCTCATCTACTCTAATAGCATCTATGGTGATGGAAGAACTGAAACACTGACAACCAGAGAAAGAAGCAGAATCCACACACACAGAAAAGGCAGTAAATAGCACAAAACATAGAAATTAAGGAAGGAATCAGCATTTCATCCACATCATAAGCAGGAAAAGTGAGACACTGAGCTGAAATGATTCACTTAAGTCACATAACAAGTCAATGGAGAAGTCAGTCTAACTCATATCTCCCAGTTCAAGCTCCATTGCTATCCATTGCATCATGTCTCTGGGAAATCTTTCAACATGCAGATGAGTTAGGTTGAATGTGGGTTTTTTTGAGGGCAGAGAGAAGGTATTAAACAAGAGAAAGAATTCTCAAGAAAAAAAAGAGACCTGTTCAGACTGAAAACAAGATTCTTCTATGCATCATGGCTATTATGTGACTAGTAGAGATTTGAATGATAAGTTAGCCAAAAATTAAGCCTACACTTGAAGTATTAAATCAAAAAAGCTGCCTTTGACCTATGTATGATCCTGAAAATGAGCTAGAAATTCCTAAGCAGAACTGGCTGAAATTCAAAATTTCTGTTCTATGGAACTGTGGCTATTTCTACTGGGGTTTTTCCTTCCTTCCTTTTTGTTTGTTTGTTTGTTTGGGTTTTTTGGTTGGTTGGTTGAGTTTTGTTTGCTTGTGTGGTTCAGGATTTTTTTGTGGGTTGGGTTTGGTTTTGTTTGTGTTTTTTTTTTGTTTGTTTTGGGTTTTTTTTTTGTTGGTTTTGGGTTTTTTTTAATTTTCTCTTTTAATCCCAATGAAAGAAAGGAATCTTTAAAAGAAAATTCTCTGGCAATAGGGAATCATCTGACATGTAAAAACATATATTCAAGTTGTTCAAGGATCAAATGTGCAACTCTGTTATGTGGAATTGTTTGTGAAAGACAGAAATGTGAAGCATAAAACTGAGGTAGGCAGGCAGTAAAACCGCCCCAGAGCAGCTGCACTGGGAGCAATAAACTCGCCTAACATGGCTGTTGTGCATATGGTCACCAGGGAGCCCTGTGCAGAGCCCAATCATGCTAATCCTGAAATGCAGGCAACCTCAAAACAAAACCAGGATGTGGAATTGGTGATCCCGTTCATTCTTTTTCACGGAACACCTTTATTCTTCATCTTCCTGCTTGTTCATTTGGTTTTTCTTTCTTAAATTTTTCTCCCCTTTTTTTTCCCCCCTCTCTTCAATTTTTTGCTTTTTAATTAGTCAGACTGACTGACCAGAACAAGTAATTTTCCTTCAATACATCCTAATCCTGTAACCAGTAAAACAGAGTAAAATATCATCTTCAAGTATCTATCTGTGGCACAGGAATGCCAGGTCTTAACAGCAACTGTGGAGTATGTAACTGGTCTCTGGGAGGGAGGCTGGAGGAGTCCGAATTCGGAAAAAAAGTTTTGTTTCCTCCAGTCTTTTTTTGCTTTCCTGTACTGCTATGTATCTCAGTCATCAATGTAACTGCAAGATATTTCCACAACAAAATCAATGAAGATATTCCAGACTATTTCAAACAACTATTTACCTCAAAAGTAAATTTTTCATCATGGAATTATACCTCTTTTAACAATTTTCTGAGAAAGGAGTATTATCAGAGATCTTTATAACAGCTATTTGCAGATGCTGGGGAGTTTTTTCTTCTTTTCTTTTTTATATTCAATGATTAAATATTCTTTAGATTTTTTTAACATTGAAGATGCATCATAGCACAGGGATGGCCGATGCTTTGATCTGCTGTTTACAGTCCACGGTTTGGGGAAGGGAAGCCCTGGGCACCCCAGCTCTCAGGCCATGCACATGTTCCTGCAAAAAAAAAAACCCTACTGAGGGCAAAACCCACAGGCATGGACGTGGGAAACAGCTCTGTCTAGGACTGCTGGCGTGAACAGCCCCTCACTCGCTACAAGACAATGCCAGTCACTCACTCATATCTACCGACACGGCAAATACCAGTAGCTGTGCACTTTAAAGGATTAAAATCAAGGAGATATGCAAAAGGATTAGGAAACAGAATTGGTTGAAATTGGGGGAAAAAAAATTTAATTCCTCTTTTAAAAGTTATGGGAAGAAAGCCTATGAAGGAGATAAGGGATTTGCTCTTCTGAGGAGCAACTGAGGGAGTTGGGGTTTTTTAGCCTGGAGAAAAACAGACTTAGGGGAGACTTTATCCATCTCCACAACTACCTAAAAGGAGTCTGTGTGTCAATCCCTTTTCTCAGGTAACAAGTGACAGCACTGGAGAACCTGGTCTCCAGTTGCTCCTCTGGTGCAACTTTTAACGTATTTAATTGAATATTAGGAAACATTTCTTCACTGGAAAGATTAGTAAGGACTGGAGCAGGCTGCCCAGGGAAGTGGCAGCGTCTCCACACCTGGAGATACGGTGCTTGTGGACTTGGTTTAGTGGTAGACTCAGCAGTGCTGAGTTAATGGTTGGACTCAATGATCTTAGAGATCTCCTCCAGCCTAAATTAATCTAAAATTCCATGTACTTAGAGCAAGATGTTTGTTGTGACTGCTGGAATCAGCAACAGATAGAAAAAGAAATTTACGGGATTGACTCTCGGCCAAAAATCTTTAACCATTTGAGATTTCAAAGAAGGAAAGGAAGTTTCTACCTGTTGTTACAAAGTATTTCAACTCCATCACTAAAAGTCTCAGAGAGGGTAAAGATATCTGCGGATAACTAAATGTAGAAATAAACTGCATCTATTTCATTTTGTACATTCCAATTTTGATAAGTCTGTAAGGATATCTTACTCATCTAATCACTTATTAATTCAGTCTTCTAAAACTTTTTCATCTTCCTCTGTCAGGGCAGGTGCCTGGGAATATTAAGAGTCTTTTATGTGAGTGCTATGTTATATCTCACTGCAAAAGAGATGAGAACAGCACCTTGAGTGTGTCAGAATTTGACTCCCTGATAAAGCCCCTCCAATCTATGAGACAATTGCTTAACCAAGCATACTTTAAAAGTGCATCATCAAGATGCAAGCTTTTAAACTATTGTGTAATAATAATTACATGTTGCACTAAAAATCATTAAGAAAGTTTGGGGGTAATCACTATCTCATGGACTTAGTTAACTGCTCACTGCTAAGTGAAAGAAAACTTGGAATAGTTTAACAAAACAAAACCAGCGCTTCTTGTGATGGCACCACCAATTTAGGAAATAGAATATAGTATTATACATAGTTGCTTAACCCTTACAGACTTACAGGGGGTCAGGAGACTATTCTGGCTACATCTGGTTGTGAGTTGAGAAAATATCTCAAATGTTTACGTCTGTATCTTTCCTCCATAACAGGCAGTTTTATTCCACGTTTTCGTAGCTCCTTTAGGTAAAACTACTTTTTTTACACCACCACAAAGCAAATCTCCTATTACCCCATCTCATTACTCTATAATCAGTGATTACCCAGCTCAAGTTGGCTGTTCTGTCTACTAGTTCTCATACTCTTTCCTGTGAAGCACATTTCACAAGATCAGCAGAGGAATAGGTAATGATAACCATGTGCAATGTCAGCTTTTGGAAAGGCAGCCTTTGAGGGCTCTTCCTCAGAGGGAGACATGCAAAATGCCAAATGCCAGTCTATTGCTCCATTGCCTACATGACTCCATGTTTACTCATTCTCACCCGTCTGTAGACCAATGACCGACAAATGCCCCAAGTATTCTAGGCATTCAGTGAGGGATTTGGTGCAAACTGCATCCCAGTAGAGCTCAAAGGAGCTCCCATACTAAGACTCCTGATGACTTCCTCAAAAACCAAATCAAGCCTTACTGTTTTTGAAAATCAGCTGTGAGAAGAAATCCTCCTTAGCTTAACCTTTCGATCAGCAGTGTTACTCATGAGTTTCACGGTTAACAAGTTTACAATGTACCCTTTTCTTGAAAACTTACTGAAATGCTTCCTGGGATCATCAGAGACCATAATACATGTAAGCTGCAGAGTGTGCTGAGGCAAGGACAGCGAGGGAGAGATGCAGCCATTTGAGTTTAGAGATCTTGAAGTGCCCTTGGACACTGGCTGAGTGGCTGAAGCCTGGGCTCTTTGCTGGAGAAGGTGTTGAACTTCACCAATGCTCACAAGGTGATTATTAGGAAGAAAATTCCATGAGCTTATGGCTGAAATTCACTAGTAGTGAAGCTGTGATATGGGACAGATACTTTATTAAATATCACAAATTATGCCAGCTACAAAAACAGTGTTTCTGTTCATTTCCTTGTGGACAGCAAAGCCTTTACATTTCGTTCTACTACATCCTTACATTGTGCGTCATTAGTAATGACAAATGACAACTAAGTTTGCGGCCGTTTTCTTTTTATGTGCTGCTTGTTGCAGGAATGCCTATACCTCAGCAAGAATATGTACTTTTCCAACTGTAGGAAGGCTGATGAGAGGGAGAAGTTTCTTGTCTTTTCTGTAAAACCACAGAAAATCCCACATTGCCCTCAGATTAAGAAGGGGTCATTCATCTCTATCTGTGTCTTGATCTCAGCATACTGACGAATTTTTAAGCCAGACAGGTCTGTCCTGGAGCACCCACTTTCCAACCTGTCTCTCTGTACAGTAGGTCACTGCCCCAGTTCACAGAATGGTATTTATAGTATTGCAGAAAGAGGTCAGACAATTTTGTGAGGATTGAATCTGAACAAGTTAACAGCAACAGAAACATGTGACTGTAGACTCCACAGAACAGACCCAGGCTACATTACAGTTAGTGAGAGGCTCCCTGGTTTGGTTTTGTCACTACGTTAAATGTATTTATAAAAAGCATGGAAGGAGCGAACAAGGAAGGAAAGCTAAGCGCTGATTCTGGAAAGGTGTCATGGCTCGTGGGCAGTTCTCTGAGTTTGCTGAGTCAATAAAATCATTAATCCTTTTCTGTGAGAATTGTACATAAATACACATTTCTTCAGCTGGTGTAGAATTCCATCCTCACAGGGGAGTTTGGTGCAAATTTCTGTGGGACACGCAACGGACTAACATGCCACTCCTATCCGAACACAAACCCACCTACAGAAATCCTTCTTTTTCTTCTCTAGTCTCTCTCCATTTGTCTTTCTGGATGAATTTTTTTTAAAGTTTGATCTCTCTCCTCTGCAGTTTGCTACCTTGCACTTCCCAGACAGAATAAGTACAGAGGTTCACAAGAAGATTCATGTAGAATGAAAAAAAATTAGGGAAGCTGAGTGAGAGGCAAATTATTTATTTTTTCACTTGTCCAACAGTCCTATTGTCTGTTTCCACGACTGCTGAAAACCCACAACAACCTGAGAATATCTAAAGTAATACGAAATTACTATGGCAATACCACAGCATATTCTCCCAGGTGACAAGAGGGTAATAATATCTTGTGTTAAACAGCCCACATTCTACTACCTGATCTCACCACGACTGGGGTAAATATATGGCTGTCACTCTATAGGTTACTGTGAAGCACAACCTAACATTTGCTGGGGTGAGCAAAGAGATACTCTGATTTTATATGAGAGCCTTTATTATCAGAACTTGGGGAAAACATGTATTTTTACCATTGTTCTAGGCTTTACAAGTGACACTTGGAATAGAAAAAAAAAATAGAAATGCTAAATGCAAGGAAACATCCACTCTACTAATGATAACCTTGTCTCTGCATACAGGACCAGTGCTCAAGGGGGAGAAGGGTGTCTGGAGGATGGCAGCTCTAAGAAAGCCTTGGGCACACTTCATCAACCCCTGAACTGGAATTCCCAGTATATTGACTCATAATATCTCTGTTTGGCACTCTACAGACTCTGATCCATCCTGACATCCAAATTTCACAGCTAATGTTTAAAAATTAGAGGAGAGCACTAAAGTGATTAAAGGATGGAAAAGCTTACAGTGAGACAAGTTGAAATTCTACACAGTACTATAAGAATCTCCATGAAAAGGAACAAGCTTTGGAGCTCAGACTACCACAATTATCAAAGACTAGGCTAAAAAAGGACTTGTCCCCAGCTAACTACACAGGGAACAGAAACTTCCTACCCAGGGGAACTTCTCAGCCATCAAAAGACAACAAAATCAGGTGGCTGAATGTTAAAGCAAGACCATGTCAGACTGAAAATGAGATAAAATATTTTTAGAAGAATGGTATTTAATTGCTGGGGCTCTTAAAAACATTTTGAGGAATTTCTCATCACTGGATTTCTGGGCTTTTTTTCAAGATTAGAAGATTTCTAAAAGATAAGCTCTACTCAAAGTCACTTATCTCTGAAAAATTCTGGCAAGTCCTATGCTGTTATTGCAACAATCTCTTGGTTTTGAAAATTGTATGGGGCAGGAATTAAACTGTCATTGTGATAGTTGTAAGTGAAACACCTTAATCCTGTTGCTTTTCTAGTTTTAATTGCAGCTATTTTCTTTATATTCTGCATTTGCTTTAAATTTAAAACTGTTTTATTTTCTAGCTCTGGTATTTTCTACTGTGCAAAACAAATGTCAGACAACTGGCTTAAACTATGCCCTGCAAATTTCCTATCAAACCAAAATTTAAAGGGGCTGTTTTCACAAATTGCAGGAAATACCGGTGCATGTTAAATCTGTTTAACATGGTGTCGAGTGAGACAAGTATAATAAATAAAATGACTAAATAAAACTTTTATCTCAAGGTACATTTCTGTCATTATGAGCTTGTTTAATTCTAATAATTGTTTGGTTTTGTAAAAAAATAGCAAAGGTAGGAAAGAAAGGGTAGTTGGATGTACTTTAGAAGCAAACACAACATATATCTTTAGATGAAGTAATCAAAAAGCACATTACAGATATAATTGAATAACTCTATAACAATATACACACAAGTATGTGCCTAAAATGTCTCAGGGGGTGAAATGCAAACATTTGTCACTAAGTCCATTACACATATTTTACAAAATCAGTCAACAGATTTGGAGCAACTTTTTCTTTACATTCTCTTCTACTTAAACAATTGTGTCTGTACCTTAAGGGGCCAGTTCTGGTTCTATTAAAATAAAATTACCATTGGAACAGAAACAAATTAAACAAGCAAAGACACTGCGGGCCTCACACTGTATTTACCTACCCAATGCCTGAGCTGGGTTCTGTGCTGTGTTTTTGCTTAGAGAGAACTAAGATCAGCAGAACCTCCTTCACCGCACAACTGCCAAGAAATTTCCTTGAGGCTGAAACCAAGCCAAATTAAAAATGTACTTTAGGGTCTTTTGTTACAAATACCATGTCCATCAACATCCTCATCACTAAAATTAACTGAAACATGGTCATTGTGCAGTGCACCATGGTTCTGCGACACAAGCACTCTCAATAGCATTGAGAAAGTCCACTTTTCACCCCTTGTCTTACTGAACAGATGACAACTCTATTGACAAAAGCAGCAGGACCCGGGATATTATTAGATACATCATAATAGAAAAGATTCTCAGGATCTGGCCCCACTCAAACCTAGACACAACAGAAATATTTAAAGAGAAGATACAAGTCCAAACCAAGAAAGCAGAAATCCTTATTGCAATATTAAAAAGCCTTTCGATTAAATGAGCTTAGCTGCTGTTCCAAAGTGGGAAAGGGAGAGGCTTGGCATGGTGGCCAGGAGTCCAGCAGACAATTTTTTTTCTTTTTAAAATTATTTACACTGGTGTTATTTTAAAGGAAGTGAATTTAAGGGGGAAAAAAAAGCCAAAAAAACAAAAAACCACCACCAACAAAAAAACCCCTCGAACACCTTACCTCATTTAGCTGCAGATTCTGGAGTGGAAATCCTGAACTGAGGCAATGGGAAAACTGTCTACAGAACAGTAGGTTGGGTAAGCACAGGTACCAGGTTATGTCAACTAAAGACTCCCAGGAGTGAAGATAAATGGATGTGATACTAATTTTAAAACATTTTGCTGAACACTCAAGCAGCCAATAGGGGAATTCCTTAGGTCACTTCCTGTTCGTTTGATTGGATCTGCAACGACAACAACCAAGATGAGGTTGAGAGCGTTTGCATAAGGCCAGCTCAGTCCTCGGCATTCAAAGAGAACAGGTCTAACCGGGTTACACGCGTGGCTCCAGAACAAAAGAAAAACCTGGTAATGGATGAGGGATTGATTTCTTTGTAGTTGGTTGTTGTGTTGGTTTTTGGGTTTTTTTGTTTTGTTGTTTTGTTTTTTTTTTAAAGACCATCCCTTCATTTTTATTTTTGAATTTTTTTAAATGGAGGTTATTTCAGGTAGATAGGGAGTTCATAATTAGAATGGGGAGAAGTGAAAAGCAGGAAGGTCCTAAATTAAAATTAGTCTGGAAATAACATTAGGAGATGTATGGTGTGGAATAACCCTGTGCTGGCAAGGAAGTGGACTGGGTGAGGCCATATGGTGGGCTCAGTCCTTTCTTTTATACATTGAGAATCCTGAAAAATGCATGGAAAGAGGAGTTTATTGGTCTTTCAGCTTCTCTGGGTATTTGAGAGTAGGTAAGAAGCAAAACGAGGAAAAAATTAATCCGCGTGCGGGTGTATGGGGTTGAGTATGTCAGTTCAGCTATATGCAGGTTAGCAGGGCAGAGAATCAGTAGATGTGCACAGTCCAAGGTTTTCCTTGACCATGTGTGAGTTACTCCTCCGGCCTGGAACCATGAACCTGAGCAGGAAACCAGGCGCCCAAATGAAAATAGGAAGCCTCATCTGTTTCTCATTATTTCACTAGTCAAAAAAGGCACCAACATGGAAATAGTTAAAAATGCACTAAAGTGTGGGAGGGTTCTGAGGTTTCATTAATTTGTATGCATAAAACAAGAAATGCTAAATACTATTATTCAGTGACTGTTCAGTGGTCTGTGTGAAGTGAGTTTTCTAGTGTTTGCTCATTTTTGGTCCCAAGTCTCATCATAAATCTTCCCCTGACAGATGATGACATGAGTTCTTCGTGCTGGATTTACCAAGTACAGGGAGTGAATCGTCCTTCAACATCCACAGATACTATTAATTATTAATCAAGGCTCATTGTCAATGTAGGGGAAATATTTCACAGATATTATTTATGCTGAACCTGATTTCAAGATAAATAATAGATCTCAGGCTCAAGGAATGTCACCTTCATTCCTATCATCCAAACTAGCACCAGTTAAAAACTAAGTTGCTTTTGTTCACATAGATAAGGTGTACCTGTTTACAAGTGTTTCTTGGGAAGATTCAATTATTTCTCACCCAGGTTAGGTCAGGTTCTGTGGCTTCCATTGATTCTCACCTATCAAAGAAAGTTGTCCATGAGGAAGAAGGAAGACTGTAAATACCCATCTTGGAGAGCTTCATTGTCTTGCAGTCTCAACACCAAGGGTTGAGGTTGTCCCTACAGAGAGCTGGGCAACTATTTTGATAGAATTAGCATTTAGAAGATTTCTTTAAGCACTCATGTCACTGAGTCCAAGTATTTGCATACCAGGTCATGTCTTGGTGAGTATTTGTAGCTTTCATCATCAAAGTAATGCCTTAGCATAATATCAGTATGAATGATCAGTCCAGAGCCGGAAAAGGTAAGAAGCAAAGAACTAACAAGCAGTAAAGAGCACTTTCCTTCCCATGAGGGATACCTTTACTAGGAAGAAACCCAAGTCTTATATTGTGGTGCCGAGCAAAACATGGGAGATTAAAGAATCACATTGAAATACATCTCATCTATATGCTCCAGAAGCACCGCAGGAGGATGTGACCACTGGATCTCAACATGGGCAGGGAAAGCAGAATTTTCCTATTTCTAGAAAGGACATCAGCAAAAAACAGAAGAAAAATGGTTCCAATGTGGTACTGAGACTGGAATGTCACTTTCTGTTTGTGTGACTGTTGGCCTTTTCTGTTTCAGCTCCTAAGGGCAGAGACAGTTTTGGTTGCTAAGACGCAGAATACTTCCAGACAGACAAAAAAGCACATTGTACCAACAGGTCTGGACAGGGTGAAGCCAGCTTGGTCGGCACACCAGCATGCATTATTTATTACTGTGCTATTTTCAAAGGCAGGGTGCCACACAGGGTGGTGGCTCCCTAAATTTACTGCCCTACCCGGCCAACTATGCTGCCCCCATTCTCCCAAGTATGCTTATTGACACTTACATGTGGTTCAGCACAGAGAGGATTACGGTGGCTTTTGGAGACAGTCAGGCCTTCCCCTCTGCATATCCTTCTTTAGCACTGCAGCCACAGAATTAACATGAATTTGGTCCCCACACACAGTTCTAGGTGGCAGGGAAAACATTAAAAACTTTATAACTAGGAACTTGGAGGCCACAATCACAGTATGGCAGAAGTGCCAGGGCAGATTCCCAGAATTAATTTAATTATAGCCATCAAGCATCAAGGAAATTACCTAAATCTGTCTAGATTCTTAAATTGGCGTCTCTTACTATAATGTCTGACACCTGATGAAAACAGACAACAAATGTATGGTAATTTCTATTTTTTCATTAATATTAATCTCTGCTTCATGTGTTATGTTCCAGTGGAATATCAAAAGGTGGGTATAAAGCTGATAGGTAGGTTAGTCGTGCCAAGCAATTTGAGAATATAGAGTATGAGATTCCTGCCTTCATTCAGCTGCAGCAAAATCAGAAATGATTCATAAACTTTGATGGAAAATAATATGCTTTCTGTAAAAACATCACTAGAGAAGCCAGAAAAAATAGGACAGGTAGTCTTTCCAAGTTCTGTTCTATGTTATAGGCAAATGCCACCTATTACTAAGGTTGCCCATTACTTAGGCTTGCAAGACCTTGTAATTTTTTCTCCACAGTTTGCTAAATTTTAGCCTTTAGCCCTTTAGCTATACTGAAGTTTTCCATCATAGACATTTGCTTTGTAACAAAATTTTGAGTAATCATCATCCATACTAGTATATGTTTTTCTGACAATTTCAAAAAGGCTAATGAAAGTGCTGTGCTTTGCATTTCTGGTAAGAAATACTATTGCCTTTTCTTTGGAAAGCTCGGCAACATTTATGTTTGAAGCACAGATTGATTACAGCAGGCTGTCCATTAAGAGTGTACTCTTTACCATTCCAAATAAAATCCAACCAAAGTAAGCCAGTTTAAAGCTTATTGACAAATCACAGATTCACAAAGTGGGCACGCTTGGAAGGGGTCACAGTGGGTCTTCTGGTTCAACCTTCAGGGCCATCCCAGAGCACATGGCATAAGATTGTGTCCAGATAGATCCTTAATATCTCTAGTGAGGGGGCTCCATACCCTCTCTGGGCACTCTGTTCCAGTGCTCCTTCACCCACTCAGTAAAGTGGTTCTTTCTCCAGGTGTAACTTCTGTGCATCTCTTTCTGCCAATTTCTTCTTGTCCTACTGCTTGGCACCACTGAGAAAGGCCTGGCTCCATCCTCTGTCACTCTCTGTCACATACAGACATTGATAAAGTTCCCTCTAATTCATCTCCTCTCGAGGCCAGGCTGCCTCAGCCTTTCCTCATAAGTGAGATGCTCCAGTTCCTTAAACATCTTTGTAGCCTCTGCAGGAGCTGCTCCAGGAGTCTCTCTTGTCCTGAGGAGCCCAGAACTGGACACAGACTCCAGGTGTGCCTCACCAGGGCTGAGCAGAGGGGCAGGACCATTTCCCTTGAGCTG
This sequence comes from Regulus satrapa, assembly GCA_013396955.1. NCBI lineage: Eukaryota > Metazoa > Chordata > Aves > Passeriformes > Regulidae > Regulus > Regulus satrapa. The sequence goes on along the minus strand of VWZN01018084.1, from coordinate 472,246 downwards.
CTGGCTGGGCTCTTCTAATGCACCCCAGGAGCCCATTGGCCTTCTTGGCCACCAGGGCACTGCTGGTCATGGGCAGCTTGCTGTCCACCAGGACCCCCAGGTCCTTCTCCAGAGCTGCTTTCCAAGAGCTCAGCCCCCAGGCTGTGCTGGTGCAGGGGTTGTTCCTCCCCAGGAGCAGGACCCTGCCCTTGCCTTTGCTGAATTTCAGAAGGTCCCTCTCTGCCCATCTCTCCAACCTGTCGAGGCCCTTCTGAAGGGTTGCACAGCCCTGTGGGGAATGGGCCACTCCTCCAGCTTTGAGTCAGCAGGGAATTGCTGAGGAGGCCTCTGCCCCATCACCCAAGCCATTGATGAATTAGGTAAACAAGACTGGGCCCAGTATTGGACCCTGGGGGACACCATAAGAGACAGGGCTCCAACCAGACCCTGCGCTGCTGATCATGACCCTCTGAGGTCTGCTGTTCAGTCACATCTCAACCCACCTCACTGTCCATTAATCCAGCTCACACTTCCTGAGTTTGCCTACAAGGATGTTGCGGGAGACAAGTGTTGAAAGCCTTGCTGAAGTCCAGGGAGACAACATCACAGCATCCACTGCTCTCCCCTCTAATCGTAATCCACACGGTGGGTTCATGAGGCAGAGCCTCATTCCCTCAGCTTGCTTTTGCAGCAAGTATTCTCCACTTCCTGGCTTCACAGGGCTTCCCTAGCTGATTAAAAAGGCTATTGCCGTACATCCACCAACCCAAAAAAGCAAATTTTCCAGTGAGTCCTCCAACAGCTGCTCTCTGGCAGAGGTCTGCAGGGGGTTAGCTAAAGGCTTCGTTCATGGGATTAACCCACAGGCTAACTCAATGCCAAAACAGCCATCTCTGCACGCCACTCATTGAAAACCTAGAAACTGTACACAGGGAACTGAACTAAGAGAACATTATTAATATTGTGACAGGTTGGGAGGTGCAGTACTTAGGGCATAGACTAGAAGTACTCATCCAAAGGGAAGCTACCCAATACTATGCATACAAGGAGTGGCCCTGGGCTGTATTTGTTGCACATGAATCAAACTTGAGCTGAAAACTTCTGTTCATTTCCTCATGAGTTTTCTTATGCTGTTCATCCTCATGGTATTTTAGGTATTATAGTTACACATGTACTTATAATGTAAATAAGCATTTAATATATGTAGATTAGTATATTACATTGTACTAATGCATTAGCACTAACATTGCAGTATTAGCACAAAAATATTTATTGATCTTCATGAATCCATAGTGGGGTGAGAAAATTATAATTTATTGTCCGTATATTAATGAAGAATCTTAAAAAGATCAAGACAAAGGTTATTAATTCAAGGTATCTATTTTGAGCTGCCTGAGCACCATGTATTTAAAACACTTAGTATTCTATAGTTATGTAAAGTACTGAAAGCACAGCTACCATTCATTCTCATTTCAGATCTCAGTACTTAGCAGTTCAGTAAATCAGACTCCTTTTCACCCAGAAAAGAAGGGAAAAATGGATTTTGTAAAAAAAATTTACCAAATATTGGCCTGAGTCTAGAAAACAGCCTAAGCATTTTGTCTGCATTTTTCCAAATGTAATCAATCTCAAGAAGAATCCATTGCAGTTCTGCCTATTGCTGTCTAGATAAACTATAAGTAAAGAAAGATAAGGAGGTTGGCAATGGTCAAAGCAGAATATGAGCTTTGCAGACAATTCTGTGAAGATTTAAATTTCAAACCAATACAGCTACATATTTTAGTATTTCTACAGCTTCTTCACACACACATCAGTCATCAAACAGAATCCAACTTTCTGTTAGTTGATCTGATAAACTGAAGATCATTGAGTATCAAAGTTCCTTGGTTCTGTATGTTCTTCCCAGGAGAAGGACATATCCTTAAAATCTAGATATGCCTCAAAAGGAGTACTGGATAACCTGATGAATAAAGGGATAAAAGCAAACACCCTCAAATTCCTTTCCCAGAAATCCGTCTGCCAACCAGTAAATACAATTTAAGCACCACTTCTATTTCTGGAGATGACCCCTGCCACCTGCACCCTTTGGTCTCCTTGCTATACATCTCAGATCAAGAGTTGGACTTTTTTCTTGATAACATCACAGTGCTTTCTCTCATCATGTCAGTCTAAGCTTACAGAAAAGGCAAAATCAAGTGTACATCTGTTAGTTGAAGGTCTTGCATAAAAATAGTTACGTAAGAAACTTTGGAAGGACCACTGAAAACTGACCATGCTCTGAGAGATGCATAAGAAAAAACCAGATACATCTGCACTGAGAAATAGAATGGGAATAGGGTAGAAAGAAAAAAAAGGTATAAATAACTAACTAATATATTAACTAATAAATACTAAGTTTTCCATGGTAAAGATAAGGGTAATAAATGGTCATAATGAACTGTCAGGGCAAACCCAAATTGCTTATACAAACACTGAAAGAAAGAAGTGCAAATCCCAGAGATAATATAGGCTTATAATTTATTATTTATTTGTTTTAGTCTCCTCAGTGTGCAGGTCAAACCAACTCAATACACCATTGTTGCACAAACCACTGGGAATAAACTTGTATGAGAAATAGGGAGAGAAACATTAATATCAATAATGTCTGTGACAAATAAAAATAAACGCAGCCACTAAATGCAGGGCAGCACCAGTTATGTTTTGCTTCTGATTCAAAGGAAAAATGTTAAAAATTTGTAAGGAGTCAACACTATCAATTGGTAAGAAACAATTTGTAAGACTATCTTTTGCCCGTATGAGCTGACACAGTCCCCTGGATTTCTCTGAGATTTTGACAATGTATATCTAATAGTATTTTTATATAGCTGTGTATACTGCCTTTTCAGGACTCCAAAAGGTTTAATTTATTATGAGGCAATACTGACTCTGCAATGATGTCTCAGAGGAGAACTTCATAACTATGCAATAGAAGGTGTTAAACAACAAGCAGGGCAAAATGACCTAATGGGTCTTTTCTATCTGTTGTGATTTGAATCTCTTAGCAAACACTTTGAAGCTACCAGAACCAAAGCAAAATTATGAGAACATAAAGCAGGCAAACACAAAGTAATGCACAAAGATTAAAAAAAGAAAGGAGCACAGATATCATGAGATAAACTTTTAGTAGGCCTCAATGCTTCTGCTGCTACATTAATAAACCAGGACATGATAAAACCACAAGGAATCGGGGAGACATAACCATTCCTCAGTATTGCACCTCTCACTCCCAAAATTCGGTGAATATAGAAATTATGGGTTTGTGCTGGGACCACAGAGATTGGAACTGGAACACAGCTATAGAGTTTAGAAGAGATATTTTGACATTGTAGTACAATTGTAAGGAAAGTAGGAGTAAGAACTGTAAGTGCTGACTGTATTTCATTATATACAGACTACATTGAACATTTTAGGAGACCTGCAGGTGGGTAAATGGCTCCCAGACACAGAGTACTGATTTTTGTGATGCAGCATGTATTACCAAATTAAACTTCTCCTGGTTTAAGAGTGTTGGGCTCCCTAAGAGCCCTATGGAGTCATTTAAAATCTAAATGGTTTGAAGATTCCCAAACCTAAAAACTGTTCAGAGAAGAGAATTTGGGTTGAGCTAATCTCGAGATTAGTTTATTTGGGTTATAAATCTCTAATCTTTGGAAGAGACCCACAAGGAGCATGCATAATTTCTGTTATGTGCTAGGAAAGCAGAAAACTAAAAAATAAGGACAAGATGCTACGAGAGCATCTTAATGCTTAGAGCATCTCTAATTAGGAGATGAGGAGAGCCAATAAAAACAGCTTGAAAAGGAATGGCAGGGCCAGTTACATGAAGAAATGGGAATTGCTCATGCTGCAATCAGCTGCTTGCAAGGCAGTCACCCTTGTAATCCATACATCATGGGAAAATGAAACAGATGAGGAGTCAAGGACAACCCTGGACACAATTACCCATGTCCAGACTTAGATCAAAAGTAGTTTAAGGTCAGGATGGCAAAACACATGTCCTAACTGAGCATACAGAGACAGACGAGATGCAGAGCAACAGACTGAGAGATTTGATTAGTAATGAAAGATCTATGGTAGCACTGCTATTCCCCTGGATTGCTCCAACAGGAATATGCCCGGCAAAGACTCATGACATCATGAATATGACAACGCAGATCTCTGTGTGCCCAAAATCTTCAGTGTGAGCTTCTCACTCGTGGCATTGGAGAGCAGGGTTCTGGTTAAGTGCATTTTCGTGCATGTTTGCATGTGTGTGAGTGAGCATTGCATGTCTGACTGACTGTAGGGGGGATAAACTGGGAAACTTCTTTTGCACATTTGTGTCTTGGTGTATAAATGTGAGATGAGTGAATTTAAAAGAGTGCATTCATGCATTTGGGAAAGGAAATTAAAGAAGACTCCCAAGATTTCAACGTTTAGAATCAGGCACTGGATATATCTGCCATTAGATGAAGTTGGAATAGCTTCACAGAAATGAATGAAGGGGGGTCTAAGAACTATATAGATACAAAGGACAATAAAAACCCAACCCTTCATGGTTCGAGTTAGCCTTAGGAGTCATACCAGAACAGATCTTTTGAGGGCATCTCAAAGCAAGCAGCTACCTGCAAGATAGAGATGTGAGCAATTCATAGGCTAACTTCCAATCTTTGTGATTATGAGAGGATTTCCTTTGCCAACATCTGAGCAGGGGAGTGAGGGTTAACCCTTGAACATAGCTATAACAGGCAAATCTTTCGAAACCAGTTTATCCCAGTTCCAGTAACTACACAATGTTCAGTGCCTGTGAGATGCAAATATCAAGTTTATGATTAACTGTGTTAAAATTCCATGGAACTGCAAGTACTTTTATTTGTTTGTATAATGCAATTGAGACGGTGCACCCTTTCCTTACTATGCTTTTACTTTATTAACATTTAAAAGAAAATCTTGCACTGGATGCATGTGCCATATTGTTACATGTCCAAAGCATTTTCTTCACATCCTTTAGTTGGAAGGGGAGTTTGTTAGCACACTATCTGCCAGGGAATGTGCATGTCTGATGCATGCATGACCAGGGGAAATATCATTCTAAGGAAGATGGGGAATAGAATAAGCAAATATTTAACACTGAGCTCACTGGAAGTCAGCTGGTTCCCACTACAAAACTTGCACTGTGGAGAGAGCCTTTTCCTAAGCAAGAAAGAGAGAGTACTTCAGAGGGTTATTCCTCTGGATTCTGTCAGAATTTTTCAGCAATTTGCCTCTCGAGGTCTCTCAGTCCTGATGCTAAGGAGGCTACGCTTCTTGAAACAACGTAGCACTATAAAGATTAATACATTCCTATTATTCCTGAGGCATTCCAAGTTTCAGTGGTTATGTCTCAAGAGGAAGACTGCAGAGTTTATTAGTGATGCCATAAAGGGAGATCTTCAATATACCAGACTATGTACCAGGCTATTGTACTAGCACTTATCATGCTGTTTAAACTTGAGAACCACAGAACTTTAGCCTTTATCATTGGAGTTCTGCTGCATTCATATTTGAGGTGGACTGTTAATGTCTGATACTCCTAATATTTTCCAGATGCCTTTTACTCGGCGAAGAGTTCATGTTTCTTATATCTGGCACATTGTTCCCAGATTAAAGTACATGTACATCACTCTTTCTGGTGCAAGGGGCCAATGTAATTCAGTTCTGTGGGTGTTTACACTGCGGAGCTTCCTCTGCCTCTTACAAACCGGACTGTCCAATCTGGAAGGTGACCATGTGAACAGTATCACAGGCACTGCAGTGGGGCACACTGACATGAGGCTGGCACCTCATCACCCCTGTAGAGGGTTACTATGTGGCATTGCATTACTTAGAATTAATGACTTGATTTGTTTAGAAAGAAAAACCTTCTCCCAGGTTTCTCCCATGCCCTTTCTGAAATGGTTTTTAGCAGCTGGCATTCTGCATCTGTGGGAGGAAAGAATGAGAAGAATTGTAGTGACTTTAGTAGGATTTATTCTGTGGCTTGGAAACTGGGCTCAGTGACCCACAGCAAAAGAACCCTGAATTTCAAAGGAGTGAGTCTCTCCTTGAACCGCTCCCTAAGACAGTAAAAGCCTTGGAGCTGGAGTTGTGATCTCCAGGAAACTCCATCACTGGTCTCATGCCCTGCAGGAGATCCTTCTACTTACATGCAGACATATTAACAGGCAGCAATTGCCTCTTGCAATCACCCCCAGTGGTGGGAATCAGTGCCCCACTGATTCAGGAGACAAGTGGCTTTATCCTGCACCCCCCCACACACACATACACATTGCAGAAATGCCTCTCCAGAGCATACCTGAGGGAAACATCTACTGCGGCTGCCAAGTCTGGAGGAAAGAATAGACACGGACTTTCAGTCAATTTCTGTACTAGGAGATTGTGCCATTGCTACTAAAATGGATTGGATATTCTGTTCTTTCTGCCAAGTACATAATTTATGTAATGGTCTTGATGGTCTAATCTAAGTGGGGGACAGGCACAAGATCTGTAGATCTGAGCATTCTTTTGTATGGACAGAAAGAGCACAAAAAGTATGTTCCAGGATCACAACACAGGAAAATATGTTGGTATGCCCAAAGTTTACAAAAGAAGAAATGGAGTGGAGAAGGAGAAGGA
>VWZN01018084.1:454590-465571 GCA_013396955.1 Regulus satrapa | reverse complement strand
GAGGGGAGGAAAAAAGGGGAGAAAAATGAGAACTTCCAACTTCATAGAAAATGGTACAGTCACTTTGGTTTTTTTCTCACCACATATTTGATTGCATTTATTTGCTTTTTATATGTATAGATGGCCTGCAGTGGTCCCTTCTGACCTTAGCCATTCTGTGATTTCATAGGATGCTTTAGGCTCTCAGGGTCCTCAGAACATGCCTAGTTTAGCCTCTTGTTCGAACCAAAGTCAAGTAAGTGATCTGTCCCTTTAAAGGCCAGTCCCTTCTTTCTTGGTCAATCAAATGTATTTCATTAATTGAAACTACTGTTATAACTACCATTGTAACCAGTCTATCATCTAGACTAGTTTTAAAGAAGTCCATTCCTCAGAACAGTGCTCTTCCTTTAGAGACTCTTCAGAGATATATAACATTCTGGCCAGAAGTTTATCTGGCTCAGTTTTACCCCGATCATGTTGAAAAATATACTCGTTATAATCCACTCTCATAGTCCTCTCACCATGTCACTTCATCTCCTAAACTGTACCTCATATCTCTTTACACATCTCAAATAATACCGTGGGTAAAGGCACCAAGGTACCATAAAATCCATTGTCCATAAGGAAAGCAGCCACCTGTTTGTGTGCAATTGTGTGCAGTAAAAAAATAACAGAAGCAAATTCCCCTGAAAATAATGGTTAATTATATGTGAGTCCAACCATTGTTAAATATTACCTTTAGCATTTTTCTCCACATGGCATAGTTGCATAAAACAGATTCCATTCCCAGCACCAGGTCTCATCCCTGGAAAATCAATGGCAGTAGAGGCAGGTAAGCCATGATGTGTTCATGCATGAATTCACTGAAAGATACAACAGAAAAGAAATTATACTAGAAAAGGCATATCAGCCCTCTTACTATTCCAAACATTCATCATATGAATACTGTATGAACATATGAATTTGATGTAAGTTTCTAATGACATATTTCTTCACGGAATGTGATTTGTTTATAATAATAAGAAATACAGGATGGGTCACAGAATCCTAGCATAAAATAATTTGGTATGCAACTTCTAAGGCAGGAACATAGTGTTCCTATTTGCTGTCACTGTGAACTGTCATTATTAAAATAATGAAAAAGATGGGGGAAGAAGGGGAGAGAGACTGGCAATGATCTGTGAAGCACCATTTGGTAACTATTTCTCTTCTTTGAGATGCAAGTTGAAAACCACCATCTGTATATAAAATGAAGACCAATTTTTAGAATCACCATCATGATCAGATTTCAGTAATTTAAAATTCAGGAATAATTTCTAATTTGTAAATATACATATTATATATATAAATATGTATATAATTTTGACTGAAATTTATCTGAATAGAAGTGACCATTTGCAGTATTTGGAAGTGAACAAAAGCTTTAAAATAGACCATGTTTTTGTGTAGAGAGCCGAAAGCTGATAGAAAGAATTGTTTGCTGTTCACGTCTGACAGAGTACACTGTTAGCTGCCAGGCTAGCAGATTCAAAAATTCACCTTCACTGGATTTTTTAAATGCCCTGTTACCATGGACTCTCATTCCCAGTCATGGGTTTCACAGCCTGGTTGCCTGGGAGCAGAGGAAGGAGCACAAAGAGTGCAGCGATGCTCTGATGTTACTCAGTTCGGCCCTGGGGCTGGCTCAACTCCGGGGTGCTGCATTTAAAATCAGCTCCTCTTTACTAATACCCAGTGGTGTTGCTGCAAATAGCTATATCACCTGGCATTTTTCAAATTGTTTCAACTGCACATTTTATAGACAGATGAGTCCCTTGGACATAGGTATGAAAATAACAAATCTCCTATGTGAAAGGACAATAAATCATGACTCAGGTGACTCACTCCCTGCATAGAGGATGGCAAATGAAAGAGTAAGCCCTTGAATAAGAACTGACTGAGACCTGAGTGAGACCAGTTACTGAGATAATTAGCTAAGGTCTTTTCATTTATACATTAATGAACCAGAAGATCAAAGACTTTGGCTAGGCCTGGAACCACGACTGCAACATTGTCTTGCTTTGCAATAATGAACTCATTATTAGCTGCTTTCATAAATTACATGTGGTAGACTATTTTATTTTTAATACTGTATATAAGGCACAAAAACAACTACAATGTTGTTTTAGAAAATTTTAATTGCTAAGCATGCACTTTCATGTAATAAGCACATTCTTACTTTCAGCTGATTGCTGCTACCAATTTTGTCCTTTCACTGGAAATTTCCTGACAGGTAGCAAACCTCTGATTTTGTGGAAGAAGAGGGAAATAAGTGACTGAATGACCAAAGTGAACTTGAATTATGTTGCATCACTTGAGAAACATCTATAAAATCTACCTCAGAGGTAGGAAAAACAGATTAACATGCTAATATTACATAAGATTGAGAAAAGTAAATATTCTAGTGCTCAACTTCACCCCGTCTTTTTGTGCCAGCATGTTTCTCCCATTTAACATATTAGGGACAGATATGTCTGGACCCATGACCGCAGAGTTGATGTTTAGCTTGGGAAATTATGTACGTAAGGTTGTGGAGTTGATCTTAGGAAATCTGGAATGTTTTTCTACTGTAGACTTTCTGCAACATTGAAGGCAGGTTATATGATACTTATCTTTCAGGTCCAGAGCTGTAAAGCACTGTATCATTTTACACAGCTGATGGAAGAATACATGTATAAATGTTCACAATCTATAGTTGAGAAAAGTTTACAAGCACGCATCTGATTGAAACTTCCAGATAAAATCGCAGCAGTTCATGAAGGAAGTTGTTGCCTGTTAATGTTGGCAGTAAGATGTGAAATGGAGAAAAACTTTGTCACAAATGGGCAAGTTATTATTATTGTAGGCATGTTAGTATATGCTCTCTTTTAAAATGCCATGAGAAAGAAAGGTATTTTATCTGTTGGCAAAGTTTCTGATGCAAAAATTATATATATATATATTTTCACATTTATTTATGACCCATTCAGAAGATCTGACACTGCTGGGGAGAAGTTTAAGCTTAGGCATTAAGCCATCAGTTGCTACAGTAACAGCAATTATTCACTGCTCTGGGACATATGGTAAACCTGACACATTGATTGCCATCCCCTCCTCTCCCCCCACCTCCTAAATTTTTTTACTTAATGGTTTACCTTCAAGCCGATGATCGGATGATTCACGACTCAGACGAAAACAAGGGCGAGCGAAATCCCAACATCGAACAGTTTATTCAAAAATTCTTTTCGCCTGGAAATTATCCACAAGGTAACATTTTTCCATGTGCTTCATTAATTTGAATTGCTCTGCAAACTTTTGTCAACCCCCACAGTTCTCACCAAGTATTCACCAAAGCTTTTGTTTCCAGCATGACTATTCATAATCTTATTCATCTGTGACCTCAGTAACATGTTATGGTTGTTTTTCTCCCTAACTGGATGACTTGAAAACCCACAAAGAAGGCTGCAGGAGCACTTCCACCAAAAATACTCGTGCATGTCAGAGCATGTCATTGCAGAAGTGCAGCTAGGTGGATGTTTATGGCTTGTCCCTATTTCACAAACACTATAGTAAACAAAATGGCAAAGCCAAATGCAAAGCCCAGCAAGTACGGTCCTGGGTTGTTATTAAAATAGACATTCCCAAAGCTCTTTGAATTACTTCAAAGTTCCCTTGAGAAAGACGTGGAGAAACTCATCATTGCTTCACTAATGTGCAGGACCTGTATGGTGCAGTTTTGGTGTGTTCTTCTTATGTCCTCGAGAGAAAAAGGGATGTGGTTGAGAGACCTTGAGCTAGATGTAGTTCCCCAGGAAATGCTCACAGCCTCTAAAAGATGTGTCAGCCATAGAACTTTATTGTCCCAGTGGGTGCCAAGGGGCACTGTCACTGCCAGTGCTACAGAGTGCCTTCTACACTGCCTATGGAAGTCTTTTGTGAGGATTTTAGTGATGAATAAGAACTTAGTCTAGACATTGAGCTCTTTTTGCTAAACAAACATCCAACACCCCAATCTAAATGCAGGGGGCAAAGTCAGAAGATATGTGCCATCAGCTTCAAGGACACCAGCAGTCGATACCATGGCTCCGTGCCAGGAGCACTGCCCATCTAAGCTGCGTAGCTGGAGGCTTTCTGGAGGAAACATTCTTTTGTCACTTCAGCTCTGAATCACAGCTGTTCCTTGGTAGCCTTTTGAAGGTGGAGTCCTCTCTTTAGAGGCTCCTGCTTCACCCCACTCCAGCACTAGTTTCTGCAGCCTGCTAATTTTGGTGTTGAGATAGAACTAATGTGTTAGGTTATCCTGCCACTCCTTTTGTCAGTGCAAAATTGTCTTCATTATATTATGTGAGTCTATGAAACATCAAAAACTGTTTCTCTCTGTAACTTTTAGCCCATTAATAATCCCTAAGCATCAAGAGTCCAAATTGCTCCATCCCAGCAATGCTTCCACTGTCCCCATTTGGCTGGTGCAGGGAGGAAGCAGGATCTCTAGACCTGTTCCAGATCTTACCATTGCCTTTTCTTCTGTCTGCCCATGCCTGAAATTGGTAATGACAAAGCTATTCGTTCCTTTTCTCTTAATACACAGTATTGTATTAGCTTGCTTTCACTTTGAGAGCTAGCTTACCTCTCTCCACTTGCAATTAAAATGTCCAAGGAAGGCCAGCACAGTCTTAAACTGCATCTTGAGATAAAATCACTTTTTGTTGGATTAACTTTTCCGCACACACACCACACAATTTTCATTCTTACATCACAAATAAGTACTGTCCCATCCTCATGAGATTTGTGGTTGTTTCTAAATCAGTTTTCACATCAACCATTCAATATTTGATTTGTCCTCTGGCAAAAATCACTCCCAGAGACATGTGAATCAAGCTGTTCTGAATGGGCAAGAAAGAATACCTTTAGCCACAAATACTCAAAAGTGTTGAGTTTTTGGGTTTTTTGGGGGTAGTGAATCAGATGAGAGCAGAAGTTCTCCTAATAATTTTCCTCCTTCTATAAATGTGTCACACTATTAAGGCAGCTGGAGAGTGAAGATGAGAACATGCCTAAGAATCATTTCTGAAATGAAGGAAATTTCTAGGTAGAAAAAGACCAAAGTAATATAGGCTTTCAAATCCATCCTAACGTGCTGATCTTGAGCCATAACATTTACTGTCATTAATCCTTGAACTATTTGGAACAAAGACATGCAATGGCTATACCACTAATCATAACTGTGGGAATATATCTTTGCTCCTTTTAGCTTAAAAGTGGATCTGACCGTGAAGATGAGAACATCCAGACATTTGAAAATGTGGGATATACAAACCTCACAACAGATGATCTGATGCATCACCAAGACATCAAGGAAGATTAAGCTTAGGATGAGTCTCAAGGTCTGTGCAATCAGCCACCATTCCTGTGCACAGGCAGACTGTGAAGAAGCTGTTTCTAGGACTCCACTGCTTTACAGTGAGTAAAGTACAATACTTTTTGCTGTTAAAATTAAATATCTACAATTGCATGTAAGTAAGACAAACAGGTAATAAAAAAAAAAAAATAAATCATGTAATCTTAAAAAAAAAAAAAAGGAAAGTACAATTTTCACAGTTGAAAATTTATTTTTCAACTAAACAGTGGGGGAAAAAAGAAAGAAGTAGAATGAACTTTAGTTCAGCTTTTAGCAGAAGTCCTAACTGTTTTTAAGCTGGCTCTGTGATCCATGGATGTAGGGACTTAGGTGAATTGGCAACATCCAGCAGGAGAGAATAGGGCACAGCAGTTACAATGCTTAGGTTTGTTAGTCATCTGATTTCACTGAGGTTTTCTTTACTCATTTTAATTCTCTTTTAAATCATCTGTTATTGTAGAGTCCCTAAAATGCGTTATGGAATTGCAAGCTAAAGCCAAGGCATACCCATTCAACAGTGACTCACTGTGCAGCCTGGGCAAGTGTCTGTCTCAGTTCAGGAAGAGGTGAATGGGGCAGTGATAGCTCCAGTCTCATAAAACACTTCAAGAACTTCCCGTGAAAAGGAGTGGCTCTACAGTCTGTTACCTGCCTCCTTCCTAGCCCAGTAACATAGGAAGAGCAAAGGACAAAAGCCATGCAGAAGACAAACTCCTCCTGCTCAGCATGTATTTATATCAGATGTTGGAACCCCCATCCATCCCTTCCTGACACATCTGGTAAGTGTATCTCCTCCAGAAGGCCAATAATGCACCATCATCAGGGAGCGGGAGGTAGGATGGGGACTGAGAGTGAGGTAAATCTCCAGAGGGAGAAGGAAATCAAGGGAAATCCTTACAGCAAACTATATTTTAGGAGTTTTCTTAATAGCAGGTCCATGAAAAAGGCAGATGGGAGGACAATGGAGGGCTGTGAGCAGGTTGAGGACCCTGACAGCTGAAGGACAGGGCTGCAGCTGGCTCTGCTGGGTCCCCTAAGCATCCAGTGGCTGAAGATTTGTCAGGTCCCAGGAGCATTACTTGTGGGTCAGTGTCTTTACTGTTCTGCGCAGTGTCACTCCATACATCTAAAATTGCAGAGAAAACATAATGGGACATTGTCTAAACTTTTTATACTTTTAGTAGAGATAAAGAAGGTTTTACAACATCCTTTTCTGGCTGTCTTCCTGGTCCTAGATAAAAGTGGAAGTTCCAAGAGTACTTTGGTGATCTACTCTGGGTGAGCCAAGGTGCCTTGGCTCCTGCTGGTGCAAGATTAAAGCCTCCGCAGGGAGCAGTGTCAAGGTAAGAGCAGCAAGTGCACTGGAAAACACAGGGTGCAGACACTGCAGAATCAGTGCTGTGTCCTGCTTGACTCAGCCTTTGTTTTCAATTTGGTATTGTCATCCACTTGTTTACACTGATACAGACCTAGTCTGGAGAAACCAATTCGTGATTTCCAAACAGCTAACACATTCCATCACGGGTCATAATCCCACGCTTGATTGATACATCGTGGCCTATAACAGTCATGCTGGCGTGTGGAATTGCACCTATTTCTTGGTCTGCTCGTCTCAGACAGTGCCACAAAGGTGCATATGAAAGGTGGTAACAAAACACTGACTGTGCTGACGCAACGTGATTGGACTTAGCTGCAATATCACAGTTTCATAATGCAGAAGGCTTTGAAGAACCATACAGACCCCAAACTTCCTGTGAAGCACAGCCACAGGTCAGAGCTGGGAAAGCGCTGTTGGCCAGAGGGAGACACCCAGAGCAATGGATCCAGGTATACAAGGTGGGCAGAGATGGTTGCAGAGCGTCTGATACAGACAGGTATTACTCGATAGAAAGAATCTCAGGACAAGGGAAGGAGCACCATCTGGTGGAAAACAAATGGTCGAAATTAAAAGCAGTGACTCTCCTGATCTTTTCTTTATCATCACCTGGCAAAGAACAAATTAATTACTATTGCCTCTGAGTCACTTTGTACAACTCTGGGAACCCCTGATTTACTCTTCACGGAATATCAGATCTGTCTCAATGTATGCGATCTGTGCAGCTCACCACATTACATAAAAATGAGTCTGTGAGTCTAGGGTAGCTTGAAGTTTTAGGACCGTTTTGATCTGAATTCTTAAGCAGAATCAGATTCAGGTATGACATGGGCTTTTTTAAAAAGTCTCCTCTTTTCTGACTTGACCATTTCCACTGAACCTGTGGTGTCCTTGGGACTCCTACTCGTGTCACATATAGTTAAAACTGGTCAATAGTTAAAAACGGTCCAAGGAGGCAGACAGAAAAGATGCAGATGAACTTAGACACACACAACCTTTCTTAGGAAACAGGAGTGCAAAGAGAAGAAGCCAAATGTGAGCCATTAGCTCATCTGCTTGTTTTGCAATGAATGGATCTCAGTCTAATGACTGCAGAGTATTTCTGCAAGAGTATTCAACATAGGAGCAAAAGGATATCAAGCAGCTATTTGGTATACAATTCAGAAGAGCTAAGTGCAACACTCATTAGAATTAAGGCAATGAGTTAGAAGTCAGGTCAATTCCACTAATTCTGTAATTTGGAAAAGAGAAAACATCTAGCAGTAGTTTCAGAGTTTAATATTGAGCAAACACCATTTAAAGTTTCTGCAATAGTGAAGATCCAAGGGTCGCATGAAAACAAACTTCAGAATCAGCAGCTTTGCAAATTACATTAGAAGGAGGCTGTACCAAGTTTCTTAAATTGTTTCCTCAATTGGGGTCAGTTTCTTTTCCTCACTGATTTTAACAGCATTTAGCTGTCTTGTACTCTGTCCAGCCACTTGCTTATTCCCCTTTGGTGAGAAAAGTGAGAAAACTCATTGTCTGCAATAAATGCAGTTTAATAGGTAAAGCATAAGCTGCACGCACAAGCAAAATAAAACAAGGAAATATTTCAGCACTTCCCACCCGCAGGCAGATGTTTGGCCATTCCCAAGAAAGCAGGGCTGTGTAACAGCTACAAACACCATAACACTGAACATGCCCCCCTTCCTTCATCTTTTTTGGGGATTTATTTATGTGTGAGCATGGTGTACGGTATGGATCCTGACCAAAGGTGGGGTCAGCTGTCCTGGCTGTGTCCTCTCCCAGCTCCTTTTGCACCCCCAACCACTCGTGTTTGCAATGGGGAGGGTGAGGAGCAGAAGAGCCCCTGGCCCTGTGTAAGTACTGCTCAGCAGTAAGGAAAACATCTCTGCGTTGTCACAACCGTTTCCAGCACAAATCCAAACTTAGTCCCACACCACCTACTATGAAGAGAATTAAATCTATCCCAGCCAAAACCAGCACAATATGCTCTTTCATGTAGAAGAGAATATTACAGAGATAATATTTAGTCAAGTACAGAGTTATGAAGGTGGTCCTTGATAAAAGGACTCACTCATGGATTTGCTCATAAATATTAATGATACCTAACATTGCACATAGAGTATCAAATCTATTTATAATTGCACTCACCAAAATGGTATTGATAAATAAATACATGTTTCTCCAAGCTATCTGTATCTCACCATCTTACCTTTGCTGTTTACCATGCTGGGAACCACTTACACAATAGCAACAATTGCACAAGGAAACAGGCACTTCTGTGACTTTACAGCTCCAAGAACAGACATAGGCAGTCCTTTAGAATCCACCCTCTAATTTGGTTTAGGGATGTTTCTTTTGCTCTTATGTATTTCTTCACTAAAAAAACAAGACCTTCTTTTTTATTTTTTTGGCTGTTTTTTAACTGACAAATTACAATTCAATGGATGAAGTATTCTCTTACTTGAATTATAATCTTGGACATCTGCTCTAAGAAGCTATTTGTCCATCCTCCTATTACCACTTCACATTTTTGAACCAGGTAGAATTTGTCACCGTCTGTTTTGACCAAGAATGTAATTTCATATCATATTCTCTTGAAGTTCATATATTTTTAAAAAATATTAAAAATTTTGGCAAAAGGGAATTTTCTGGTGGAAAAAAATGCTGCCCTGGCAGATTCCTCACCGGCACTGCATTCAAGTACTTAGAAAAAAATGCGATGCGCATCTAAAAAAAATTCCTAACCTCTTCCTAGGAACTTGGATCTTTCATCTCAACAAGGAGTCATAAAGAGAGAGGGTGGTTAACCCATGAGCTGCATTCCTCACTGCCAGCGCTGACCTGCTTGGGAAGGCAGGTACAGGGCCCCTGCACTTGCCCATGTACCTTACATTACATCTGCTAAACAGCAACTGCATATTCCTAGGAGAAATTTCCAGAGGTGATAGTGAACTCAGACCTGGAACCAATGCTAAGAGAAGCAAGAAATTTGACTCATTTGCTGAAAGTATTTGATCAGGGCAGCCTGCTCCCTGTTTCAGCCTGAGACCCAGGCCTGCCTGGGTACGTTTAATGTAGTCATCTTGGGTTTTTTGCAGGTAATTGTGGATTCAAGATATGTATGTGTCCTTCCAGAGACATTATCTTCTTTTATTATTTTTCTTTTTAAATGGAAATAGAATTTAAAGAAGGCACTACCTTTTCCTACTCTGCAGGTAAACGCAAAGGCTTCATAAGTTTAAGTACATTTTGTTTTAAAACTTCAGGCTTCAAGGTTTGTATGTAATTATGTTATGATCTCAATGAACACAGACTGCTTGCTTATTGTGTTCTTTATTAAAAATTCTTTATCCAAATTGAGTTTGAGGTTTCTCATTACCACAAGATACATAATTCTTTCTTTGGCTGCACTCTTATTCTTCTGTTTGTTGTTTGGGATTTTTTTTTTTCTTTCTGTAATGAGCTAATAAGAGGGATGGTTGCAAAATGAGTCTACAGGTTTCATGTAAAGCTATGGCAGACATTTAGTTGAAGCCATTTGTAGATAATTGATTAAAATGCATGACAAGTTTCAGATCAGGGTTCCATTTTGTGAAATAGTTACATGCATTGGTAGATAAATAGATGACAGAATTTTAATGGAAGGGCATTCAAAATCTTGGGGCTCTAGAGTACTTAATAACATCCTGAATGAGCAGAAAGGAGCTTTTGTCATTGATAGATCTTCATATCTTATCCTTGTTCTATAGGCGATTATGATCAGGACTTTTAAGCAAATTGAGGTATCCAAACCTGCTTTCTGTTGAGGTTTACACACATATTCTCCTCTGAAAATTATAGGTCATGGATGGTTACTGTATTTATTTCAAGAAAAATATTCAAATTACAGCTGAGCCACTTAGATGATACCTACCTTTCAATACTTAATAATGCATATGTCTTAAAGGAATTGATTTATCTTAATGGCAATGATACTCTAAAATGTACTTCATCATGTGTCTAAATGAAGGAGGAATGCAGCCACACTAAGTACTGAAGGCTTTTTCTAAGCTCAATTTGCAAATAAAGAGATTGTTCTTATTTGAAAACTGAAATTCCCATTAAAAGTCAATTAAATGCTAGAGATTCCTTCCAAAAAGTAATGTTCAAGGTTTTACAGGAAAAAAAAAAAAAAAAAAAAAAAAAAAAAAAAAAAAAAA